>JARHVA010004390.1:1032500-1160000 GCA_037957365.1 Torreya grandis
CTATAACTAATGATGAAGAAAAATTCCAAATTTAGGCTAAGTCTATAGCCAATGCTCAAGTTGAGGTTGAGGCACAAATTATGAAAGAAGAGGAAGCTAAGGAAAATGTAGAAGTAGAATGTGCAACATCCCATAAGGATGCAACCCAATCAGGTGCAATAGAAGAGAATTAACCATGAAAGTATCATCCCTTTACCAAGTGGTTGTGAGATGTCCCTACCACATCATCTTGTCACACCACTTTTTTTCTTTCATTGGCTCAATCTATGCTATCTCCTACCATAGTTGTAACCACATCCACTATAATTTCTCCCACTTATATGGAGACATATTTGGATATATTGTATCTACCATTATCCAGTAAAATTGAAGGAAAAACTACATTCCGACAATTCATTGATCAAAATAATTTAGACTTAGAACATAAATTATTTTAGCTACACAAGGGGAAAGCAAAAGTATAAAATCAAATGGCTAAGGATAGGAAACTCATCAATGATACTTGTATTAATTTATTATGAAAGTCTTTGGTGATCAGTTAATGTCTAAGGATAAAAAACTTAATCAATTAAGAAATTAGATAATAAATATTTGGGTGAGTACATAAAAACTTATCACAATGTGAACCCAAGGGTAGGATATCTTGATAAAATAAAATCCATTTATGAACTATTAGAGGAATATGTACAGGTCTTATGAGATCCATTGAAGCAGTCCCTTCAAGGGTACATGTGGACATTATAAAATTGTACACTTACACTTTTTGATGACTAAATATCTTAGGACTCCATAAAGACCCCCTAAACCTTCTTAACCCTTAACCAAACCCTCTTAACCTATCAAAATCACTATTCAAAAATACTATTTGAAATTACTATTCAAAATTACTATTCACTATCACTACTCACTATTGGACCCACTATCACTATTCATGATGACATGGCAAGTGACATGGCATGTGATATGACAAGTGACATGGCATGTGAAATTTCAAGTGACATGGAATGTGATTTGGGAAATGATATGGTAAGTGACATGGCTTAAAAGTGAGGTGGCTTGATGTAGGACATTATATCCCACTTAGGACCCTTTTAAAAGGTGCTTGATGAGATCATTCAATCATCACAAGGTCCCCCTTCAAATATGGTGAATTTACCCTCAAGGGACCACTATTCAACATTTATTTTACCTTCACACATGAAATTAACCTTCAAAATAGGATACCTACCTCTTTAGTACTTTGGGAAAGATAAAGGGCACCCATTTTTGACTTATTAACCTAAATGCAACACTAATCAACCCAAATGGGAATACCTACCCAAATTATTTTTACTAATTCATCCAACACATAGAAAATGATGTCATACTTCTACTATTCCTCTTTTGGCATGACTCTTCACAACTTATGCTATAAACTCCCCCCCCTCTCCTTCACCTAAGGTGAAGTTGAAAGTTAGTATTTGGTTATGAATATATTGTTTTAGGTATGTGAAGGATTATATCATAGTGGAGGATTTAAAGAATTCAAATCAATGAAGCTCTGCCTAAATTTTTGTAGGAATTTATTTTTAACAACACCATCAACTTCATCATCAACAAATCTTGGAAGGTAATACCCATTTATTTTGTATTTAATTTTAGTATTTATTTATTATTACCTTGACCTTCACTTTATTTTTCACCATTTTCCATCTTAATCCATTTATATCCTCTGCCACCTTTGATTATTTTAATTCCTTTTGTCATCTTTGCCATTTCACCACCTTTACCGTCTTTCCTCCTTTGCCATTTTCACCCTCTTTATCTCCTTCCTCTATTGCCTCCTCAATTAATTATTTCCTTATCCTTTTCAGCCATTCATCCCTCTAATATTTACCATCCTAATCACTTTCAAACCTCAACCAAACTATCTTTACCATTACCAAATTATCAAACCAAAAACACCACTTTACCTTAATCAACTTTCAACACTAGTTAATTTATCTAATCATAGTTTTGGCAAAATATTTAAATTCTTGGTTTCAAATTTAATTATTTGTTTTTTTATTTTATTTTTGTATTATTTTATTAAAATTTAATAATTTATATCTATCAAATTAAGTGTTTAAAGTAGGTGGATTGATAGCTTCCTAGAAAGCTTTTGCTTCTAGGATCTAGCTCACGCTAGGCAATCCACCCATCTAATTGTATACAAAATAAGTCTCTTTTAGTAATTTATTATTTACAAGTCATATTACCAAGACAAATAATATACCTCCAAAATAAATTGGATCCACTGTGTGCACTTTAACAGGTATTCTTCCACACCCTTCATAACTAGTGTCTTCTTTTCACACTTAAGAAAAAGCAAAAATTAGATAGAAACATTTTGGGATCCCTAGTGGGACCCTTAAGTTTTATTGGGATCATTAGTTGTATTAGGATACTTAATTGCATTATTAAAATGGTATTTATATGTAATTTAAATTCTAAAAATTTATCATTTGTCTCTTTCAAAATGTAAGTTTTAGCTTCTTTTATTTAGAAAATAAAAAAGTAAAAAATTTCACTTTTTTCTTGCACTTCTAAAAAAAATAAAAAGAGCATTAATCCTAAGATTAGGATTTCATTTTCATGATACATTTATGTGAATTTCAATTTTTCTTGTTTTCATAAATAAAAATAAAAAATCCTTTGGGTTAAAATTAACTGCATACATTGTTTGTTTGCTTGTTAATTAGTTCACATAGATTAATTAAAGGCAAAGAAAATTAAAAGTAGTTCACAAATGTTACACAACCAAACTAATTACACCAAAAAAAAATAAAAATCACTTGAGATAAGGCCTAATTAGGATTTCATCACCTAACAGATCACCTTACCCTTTTTTAGTTATCGTACATGGATTTATTCACCAAGGAGACAAATAACTTAGCTCTCTAGTTGAATATAAACTCTAGTAATAAATATATATTGGATAATCACTTGCACTAGATATATGATCATGAAGTGAGGGGATCAAGATCCAAACAAAAATTCATGTAATTGATCTAATATAAAATTATTATTGAACACCTAAATGCAACTTGAAACCAAATATAGATTACTTTCTAGGACCTATTCAAGCCAATTTCCCCTTCACACTTTATAAGGCATAAGCCAAAAAGGGAGATTAAAATGAATCCTAGGACTTAATGAGATCTTAGTGAATGTATTGTTTGCCTTGAATTTATATTATTAATTTTTTTTTTGAGGTGTTATTTTTTACCAATCCTTTACCTATTTCTCATATGGTCTACACTAGACAATAGCTGAGAAACCAAACAAATCAAGAACCACTTCCCTCCTCTCCTTCCTCCATGGAGTACCCATCCAATGCTAAAGACTCACCTTGAATTTAAACTCTTCTTACCTTGCCTACAGTATTTTCCCAAGGTGATATAGACTTTATAAATTTTCTTGATAACAACCCGATTGGCCTTCAACATTACCTCTAAACATCAAAACTATCACCTTCTTGCTTCGATTCTTCCTAGTGACCCACTTTTGGGCATGCCTTATCATCTCATGGTAAACCATACCCAACCTATTGTCACCCAAAAATCCTCTTCAACTAACTGAAACCATGACTAAACACCACCCACACCATTAAATAATCCCACCAATGGACAAATACCCCCAACCAAAACCCAAACACTAACCAATATACCATCCACCATAGTGACAACTTTACTAATAGCTACAAAACCTTTCTCCACCATGGGAATACCTTATAATAATTCTATTAATACCCCTTCCATCACCACTAACTCACTTGTCTCCACTCTACTCCAAAATTTGGTAGTTTTCATACCTTTCACCTTACCACCTATAAGCACTTTGGTCACTACTGACCTTCAACCAACTAACCCACTAATCACTTTGATGCCATACATAAGCCCCCCAACATCAACCCTACAACACATGCCCATGACATATTATCAATATATTCATAACACACAAGGATACATACCTCCACCTTCCACCCAGTCTTACATGACCTCACACACACATGTGACACCATCCCAACCATCCACTAGTTATTCCCATATCACCCAGACCCAAAAAAATGTGTCATATACCTATCCAACCCAACCACCCCATATGGACTTGGTCAAGATGATAATAGAGAAAATGACCACCCTTGAGTCATCAATCTCAGGATCACATAACCTTATATCTTATGATCAAATTTACAATGAACCCATCCATCCATCTATCCCTCTCTGACCATATCCTCCACAATGGGAATTTCCAAGATTCTCTAGGTTTCAAAGCAAGGAGGACCCATAACAACATTTAAGAGAGTTTAGGCATTCATGTTACTTGATTTTCCATGATGATTCTCTTTTCATCCATGCCTTTCCTATGTCCTTATCTAGACTGACTTTAGATTGGTATAGTACCATCTCAAAACACTCCATATTTTCTTTTGCTTAACTAGCCCAAACATTTTTGGATCACTTTTTGATCAACATATCCAAAAAAATTTATATAACCAACCTCTACTCCATTTGAAAATTCAAAGATGAATCTATTGTTGATTTTTTGGCTCATTTGAGGAGCCTAATCAATTGAATTTACTTTTCATTTCCTCAACTTGAGCTTATATAGATCTTTGTGTAGGCATGTGAAAAAAACATTTCATCCACATTGTGTGTCTAAATATTTTAGACATTATATGAAACTTTTACCATGGCTCATAAACTAGATAATAGAGCTATTGATGAGGGAAGATTAAATTTGAAGAACAAGAAACTAGATTACAAACCTAATGATCCCTCTTCATCTAAAACACACAACTAAACCAATCTCAAAAATAAAATAAGGAAACCACTAATACCATTGTCCTCAAAGCCACACCATCACCATCTACCAACAAATAAAACCTAAGGAATCAAATCTATACTCCCCTAATTATTCAAAATGAAACTAAAGAAATTAGACTTGGAATAATAATAAGCAATTGAATCCACTTGGGCATCCTTATCCTTCCAATTTGGAAAATTTACTAAAATCAAATATCATCCAACTTCCACCAATTAAACCATCCCAATAGTTTGATGCTTCTCACCCTATGCCCAATTGGTACAATGAGAATGACCATTGCACTTTTCACCGAGTCATAGGACATGACATAAATAGGTGAAAAACTTTTAAATATCTTTTCCAATTCCTTATTGACAAGGGGGATCTTACATTAGACAATCCTAATGCACCATTAAACCAAGCCATCGACATATTCCACAAACCTTTCCCTAATCATGCTCCTTCCACCCCTCATCAAACCATCTCATGAAGCACATATCATTAATGTGGTTACTAAAGAACCCATTAATGGAGGAAATGTTACCTCAACTGCCTCTTTCCCCATTCCCCTAATGGAATTAAAAATACTACCCTCTATTCTTTTGGACACACAAATAAAGGAAGCCACTGTAACCATACCCCCATTGAAAAATACCACACCTACCTCCCTTATCATAGAAACATCCACCCAAACTCTAATTTCAAAGCCCTCTATAAAAGGCCAAGACAAAGGAAAGGAGACCAAACCAAAAATTATAACCCCTCCTTTAGTAGACTAACCTAGCCCTACTAAACCAAGCAAAACCTCTACCTAACCAAATAAAACCTTCTCCAAATTAATCAACCCTCAAAAAATAACTAAAGTAATCAAATCCCCTTCAAAAATAAAAACTAAAATAAGCAAGGAGGTAAAACCACCAAAAGCCCCGAAAACCTAAATTTTACCTCCCTCAACCTTTCCCTACATTTTGGGTCCTCATCCCTCTACTTAGAACATGAAGTCAATAATTTTTACCAAAACCCCACCACCTTTGTTAGTCACACCTTCATACTTGCTTTCAAAGACACCTTTTCCAACTACACTGATAATTCCTAAGTTATCTACCTTACCATCCTCTACCTCTAGCCCATCAACCATCTTGCCCAAACCAAGACCATCAACCAAGCATACCACTTTACCCAAGACACATATCACCAAACCCATGTCCCCACAACCCTTTACATTAACACCAAAAATGAAATCACTAAACCTTTACCACCTTTAGCTGAATATTATGTAACCATCCTCTAGTGGTTATTACAAACTTCTTCATTGAGATTACTAGCCATCAAACCCTTTGACCCTTCACATACCAAAACCTCCTAGTTTAATGATAACTTGATATGTGCACACCATAGGGCACCAAGACATGAAACAAAGAAATGTAAATATCTCTAAGTGCTTGTTCATATCTTATATTAAGATGATAAACTATTATTAGACAAATCTCCTTCATCCCCATTACCAATCCAACCACCAACTTAACCAATATGATCTTTACTCTAACCCAAAGGTAAAGAGGAAGAACCAAAACAACCACCCAATCTGTAAAACCCCCTTATCCACAATATTCACATGATTACTCAATGTTGAGCCCAACAAAAGGATAAAGGGAAGGCAAAGGAATCCATCCCTTAGACACACCCCTCCCTAAACTCCCAAGAAAATAATACCTAACCTTCTTCATATGTAAACAAACCCAATGTATCTATCTTAGGTGCCTCCTCATCTAACCCTCCATACCCTAACATGTATGCAATATCTATCCAAAAGGCTATCCTCAAATAGCTTCACCAAAATCTAGCAATGATGAGCTTGTATGAGTTAGTTTCTACCTCTCCCCATCACCATCAAACACTCATACAGGCTTTACAATAGGTCTAGGTCGAACTTGATGATCCTCAACCTTTAGCCACTTTTGTTGGTACCTTTCAAAATTCCAATCTTGTCACCTTTAAGAATTTAGAAATACCTTCTGTTTAGTTAAAAGATCATGATCTCCCATCTTCATTACAACATATATCAATCAAACCCACATCAAAAGGGTGATGATCAATGGGGGAGCTAGCATCAATATTATGTCATCCCATGCTTATGACTAGCTGAGTTACATAAAAACATCATGTATGAAATCTCAATGGTCTTTCATTCTTTCAATGATACTATGGATACCACCTTGAGCATAGTTGTCCACATCTATATAGGGCCTCATACTATTCCCAAACTCTTTTATGTCAAAGAAGGAGATTTCTAATATATCATTTTACTCAAACTCCCTTGGATTCATGCCATGAGTTGTGTCCCTTCCACCTTGCATTGATGTGTCAAGTTTGAAGATGAAGGGCAAGTTATGACTATCCAATTTGACCCTAGACCATTTACATCTTGCAATATAACATATCAGCCTAATGACATCTTTCTTCCACCATCCCCCTTATGACCATCTGCTAACAACACAACCTCAGTAACTAAAACCCATAGCATTTCCGCACCTAATGTTGATAAGGATTCCATTAGCTCATCTATCTCCTCTTCTTAGGTTCCTATAGAAGACCCCATGACAACCACATTCTAACATCTTTACTTCGAGGAGTATAGACTCTTAGCCTTATATGCATTCCCTACTCCCCAAGAATATGGGAACCTTAGACATGACCCATTTTATAATCTAAAAATTCGTATAATCATCACCTTTGGGATCCTTATCCATCAAACACATTTCATTTATGGGGGACTTGATGGGCCACTTCTAGCCCCTAAAACTACTTCATTCATCCAACCATTTACCTCTAACTTTTCCTATCTTATTATTGGGTGAATATTTTGTCACCAACTAATTGAAGACAAAATGGTTATATCAACCACAGTGCAGTGAGATAAATCTCTCCTCTTAGCAAGGGGAGGATACCTATAAACTATCACAAACTTAACTTATTCTAAATATTAACTTAGGGGTGAGATCATATCATCTATTTATCTTTTTTTAGAAATGATGTTCACAAAACAGAGGAAAACTTCCTTGACAATAACTGAATCCACAAGAAACCCACGAGGGCAAAAAGTCTATCATTGCTTCTCTTACTAATTTATGACTTATATCGCAATAGAATGAGGTGCAGGACAAAGTCTTCACTGAAAACTAAAATAAATTATAGAATTACAAAAGATAAAAGTAGTTCAAATCCTTTCCAATATTCTTTATTCCAAAACACTAAAACACAAACTAATGATAGCTATAGTAGCACAAAGTCTCCATAATTAGCTTCAGAACATCTCCAAGATTAATTTCACTTACTCTACTTATTTGATTAGATAGATAGGATTATACTAGGAAAAGGACATAAGAACAATTTTATACATAACACAAGTTATTTGAACACAAAGTTTGAAAGGTCACTTGCTTTCTCATTCACTTGATGAAACTTGATTTATAATCTGAGCTCAAAGTCTTAAAATGCCTTTCAATTTTGGTAGAGTTTTGCTTCCAATAACTAAGATATATCCAATACAAAAGAGGCCCTTTTTATTTATAGGGAGAGGCCTTGAGGATTTTTGGAAAAAACCAAATTACTTTGACCTAGTCAAAGATAGGAGTCCTTGTTGACTTTGGACTTCCATATTTTTACATGTAATTACATACACAAAAACTAAACATAAAAATGTCTAGAGTGGTTGTAAAAGTAGATCTAAGAAGTGTTGTCCCCAAAAATAGACTTCTCATTTTTGGGACAACATGTGAACTATTTTGGTTCAACAGACCAAAATAATCTCTTCCATTCTTGAAATTTGTTTTGAGCATTCAAATTCCTCATTTTTCAAGCTTCTCAGATATCTATAGACTCTATAGGCTTGAATCTATGGACTCTGCAGGCTTGAATCTATGGACTTTGCAAGGTTGAATCTACAGACTCTGCAAGAAGAAAATCTATGGACTCTGCAAGCCAAGTTCTATGGGCTTCATAGGTTGATTTCTATAGACTCTGTAGGAAAGAACCAAGCTCTCAAAACATAGGCAATTTCAAAGTTGGCTCAATGACAAGGTTCAACCAAAAGAGTTCATCAGCAAGCTTCTAAGCAAAGATTTAACCATTGAACCATTTTGGTTCAATGGGTTTAAAGGTTCAATATCAGTAGCAAGAGTTAAGTGCATTTTTCAAGGTTCAAAGTTCAATCGCTTCAAGGTTCAACGGCTTCAAAACACTTATTAAAGAGAAGAAGGCTTGAACCATTGAACTGTTGAACCATTAAATCACTTTGTTTCAAAGGTTTAATGGGTTCAATGGTTTAATAGGTTCAATGACCAAATGGTTCATGCATTTGGTTCAAAAAAATCAAAAGGATTTAGCCAAATAAAAAGAATGAACCAATTGAATCGTTGAACCTTGAACCAAAGGGTTCAACGAGTTCATAGGTTCAAAGGTTCAACTATTGTGATGAAGATCAAAGAGCTTAGAAAGAACAAGGAAGTGACAAACTAATGGTTCAACAAGTTCAAAGGTTTCTACAGGCAGGTTCAATCAAAAGAACAAGTTTCTAACACTTAGTCATTTTCAAGACTAGTTCAAGGTTCAAAAGGTTCAACGGGTTCAACGAGGCTTGTTTCAAAGAATCTTGGTTTAAGTAGTCAATAGAAACAAGGGAATGAACCATTAAACTATTGAACCAAATTTGGTTCAATCGGTCGGTTCAAGCGACAAGTTCAAAGGAGTGCCCTAAGTGTCAAAAACACAAGTGCCCTTGTAGAGTGAATTTTTGTGGTAAAAGTGACTAAGGAAGGAAACAAAAACCTGATAGAACTTAGTGGATGCTGCCACGTGTCCTCTGTAAGTTAATCAAAACATGCCAAGTGGCATCATTTGGATGAATCTAAAATGAATCCCACATGGTTCTATAGTGTTTCCAAAATTTAGTAAAAGTTGCCAAGTGTCATCTTATGCAAGACACTCAAAAAGCATCCAAAGCTTCTAAAAGTTCAATGGATGTTGCCCCATGTCCTTACCTATTTTATAGTGGATGCTCCCATGTGTAACAATTTGAGATTCACATAAAATCAACTACGACAAATTTCCAAGGGACAAATAGCCCTTTCAGAGGACACTTAGAAGCCAAAGTGAACTGTTGCAAAAACTTGAAAGGGTAATTTGGAGCTCAAACAGCCCTTGCAGAGGGAATGAAGGGGGAAAATGGACCAATTTAAAGGCCAAAAGAGCAAAGGGGTTTTCTTCAGAAAAGTTCCCTTGGCAAAAGTGACAAAGAGATAATTTCTTCAGACAAATTGTCTGAAAGAATTCCTTTAGAATTTTTCCTCTAAAAGAAAATTTTAAAGAAATAGAAAACCGCTATGCTACCACATGTCATCTTCAAAGTCATAATGGAAGCTATCACATGTCATCTATTGAGACATAGTATCAAATGTAGTGGATGTTTCCAAGTGTCATCTTCTACAGGGTTCTCAAAAGACCAGCAGGAAGCGACTAAGGAACAACGCATCGAACTAAACTGAGGACCCGATTCAAATAAATAGAAAAGAAGGAATGAGGAGGAATGACCAAAAAAATTTGTGCATCAAATATGTTTATAGAATTAGACTGCTAAGTGGATATTGAAAGATGCAAACTTTTAATAGTGTGACCCGTTTCTCTGCATTAAGAAAAGCAAATGGGTAAATGCCCTTAAATTCTAGCATGTCTTCTTAACAAAATTCAATGCAACATGATGTGCTACTATTCCCAAGTCCTTCTTGAAGAGGCTATATAAGGGACTCTCTTTTATTGTTTTAGAGGGATCTCTCTCTCTAATTATCAGAAACAAAACTCTGACCAAATTGAAAGGCATTACTGAGACTTTGAGCTCAGATTGTTTATATTTTGTTATTGGAATAAGAAAGCAACTTTTCAAACTTTGTGCTATGATATCTTTGTTGTTGGGGAAACTATTCTTATGTCTTTTTCCTTAATATATTTTCTATTCCTTTAATTCAATAAGCAAAATTAGTGAAAGTAGTTAAGAAAGTGTCCTGAAACCAACTGTGGAGAGACTTTGTGCCCCCACAATTGCCTTTAGTGTGTTTTCTTTTTGTTTCTATGTAAAGGACCTTGGGATGACTTTGTGCCCTCATTGTCCTTTGTATCTCACTCTTGCACAATTGAGGTGGAGACTTTGTGCTACATCTCATTTTGTTGGTTACTATGTCCTTGGTTACATTTTGTAATTACTACCAGGAAGATTCTTGTAGTTTGCTAAATAGTACTTTTGAAAGAAGAGGAGTGCTTTCTGTCATTTCCCTTGAGATTTCTCCTCTGATTTTCATGCATCATCTCTAAAAAAAGAGAGATGAATGGTTTACCCTACGTTTGAGTATTATTTTATGTTTATATATATATATATATATATATATATATGGAACCTCCCCTTGATGAGAGGAGAGATTATTCCCATTTTGATGTCGTAAACCTACACATTTGGATGACCAATCTTCCTACTTTGAATGATCAGACCTATTTTGTTTATCAATACACTGATTGACAAAATATTTAACCAATAGTTTTTGGTGACTCCACTAGGGATATAATTATGTGCATTCTAAAACCTCAAGTTTCAGATCGAATCAGTCTCTACCATTATCCATTATAGACTCCATTCCATTTCTGGGTTTTACCCATTATTATTATAACCTTACCATTCACCTCTACACTAACTGGGAAAGAATGTGTAGTTTAAAGCCTCAAGCTTCAAACTAAAGCAAGGTCAATTCTTTTCCATTTTTGTTTCACAATCTGGCAGATTCAAGGTATACACAAAGCCAAAGGGCTAAAGGTATTTTTGAACCTATATTCGAGTTGGTATAGAAAAGTAATTTTGATCTATTTTCTTCACCATCTCACCTCCAATGAACCAAGAGCTTTCTTCCTACTAAAGTCAGATCTCCATTACCAAATGAAGTATCCACTTCTGCTATTTATAAAGCTTTGCCAATAATTACTCCTGTGAGATTTGTTATTCCTCCTTTTAATAGTCATTTAATGGCAGCTCAAGGCCCCTAGGGTAATTCTTTTGGTCCTCTTAATCTTACTCCTCCTCTACATGAGCTTCCACATAGTTCAAGGAAGAATTTCCCCAAATTCTATGGTGATGAAAAAGTTCATCCTAGTGAACACATTACAGCCTTTAGCATAGCCTGTGGTGTAATTGGAGTAGAATTTGAAGATGTATCATTCAAGCTATTTGTAAAAGCATTACAAGGTGTTGTTGTATATTGGTTTTATTATCTATAGGCTCGATCAGTAATTAATTGGAATACCCTCAAAGTTAAGTTTAAAGCTAGATTCAAACTTGAAAAAGATGCACATGCACTTTTGGCTCAATTTACATAGATGAAGAAAGAACCTCGTGAACCAATGAGGGATTTCATAGCCAAGTCTGACAAATTAAGGAACAAAATTCTTGTAATTGATCAACCTACAACTATGAATCTCAAATGCTTCTTCATTAATTCTCAGTTACCTGAAGTAATTTTTGTTTTCAGATGTGCTGGTCAAATAGATCTTGCTGCAGCTCAACATTTGTCCACTGAGGTAGAAGATGATCTCATCTTAGCAGGGAAGATAAGAAGAGATCCAAATCAAAATATACCCTCATCATTTTTTGAATATTCATCTATAGGCACCACAGATACAATGGTGTAGAAGTTTGCAAATGAGTTGCTTGCTCTTAAAAATCAAATGGTGCAAGGAATATCTTTTACTCCTTCATACATATATATGCCATGGACATTTCTAAATTAGTCATATCAGGGTAATGCTTCTAGGAATCAAGGGAAACAAAATCATATTCCTCCCCCACAAGAGAAACTTGCCTTGGAAGTTCCTCCAACCAATTCAGTAATGGGATATCTTGAAGCGGAATCAGAGTTCTCTTTCTAGCCTGAATTGAATCAAGAAATTGACATTGATCTCCTTATAAAAAATCAAGAAGAATCAGCTAGTGACTCCCACATTGGTTTCCTAAACTACCAAGATGAACACAAAAGTAAAAGGAGATGATTTTGATGGATCATATGCAGTGTTTAACAAGTCCAAGAACTAATCAATCCAGCAAGTTGATAAAGGGAAGATAGAAGAGCAACCTCAACTAGCAATTACAATTGTTAAGTGTGGAACCATTCTGCCTTTCTAGTCAAAGGATCTGGTGATTACCCAAAAGGTAAGTACATCAATTTCACCTTCACCTTCTAATTTAATTTCTAAAACCAGCCCTCTTCTTATCCCTCCTAAAACCCAAGATGTTGAAATACCTTCCTCTATTCCTAATCTAATTCAGCCATTTGACATAATTAATCATGTCAAAAAGACCAAAATACAAATTTATGAATTTGAATATTTACTATCCAATCCTAATCAATGGGATAAGTTGGTCTAATGTGTCAAGAACCAAACCATCCTTAAAAGACAAGAAGCTAAAAAGGTAACTCTGGATTCCCCAAAGAACGTGCCCATTCTGAATAATCTTGTCATTACTCCTCTAGCTGCCCCTAGGAAAATAGAAGGTTTCTATGTTTCCCTGTTAATAGATGGTCACAAGCTATGTAATTGTATTATAGACTTAGGCACATCTGACAATGTCATGCCTACTAAAGTAGCTAAATCTCTTGGCCTCACACTGACCAAGACATTTGGGAGATGTTTCTCCATGGAAAACAAGCAAGTACCATTACTAGGGCAAATCAAATATGCCCAATTTGCATTTGTAGCCTTTCTAGACAAGAGAATCAAGATGACTGTCTTGGTGGCTAACATCCCAGCATCCTATGGCATTTTACTTGGATGAAATTTTTGCAAGGATGTGGGAGGAAAACTAAGCATGGACTTGTTTGAGGCAAGAATCCCTATCAAAGGTGTAATGAATAAAGGAGGCAAAATACGTGGTCACCCTAACATCAACCCTTGAAGCTCAAATTATTTTTGAATCCTTAGGTATGGGTAACTACTTTCTATCTATAGATGAGGTGCATTAAACATCTAATAGAATTCTTGAAAGTGTCAACCTAGAAATTAGTTCAATTAGAATAGCAGAAGAACTAGTAGGTTACAATACAAATGAAGAAGGACCCTCCCTCTCTAATGAAGGAAAGTCTAAAGAAAAATTAGTATATGATGAGGTATGGACTCTAGAATTTGATGGTAGTTTCTCCTCTACCATTTCGGGAGCTAGGATTATGTTGACATCTCCTCAAGGAGATATGTTTCCTTCATCTTACAAATTATAATTTAGTAACACTAACAATATAGCTGGATATAAATCTCTATTGCTTGGATTGAAGGCTACTCAAGACAAAGGTATCAAGTTTCTTCATGCCAAAGGGAATGTTAAATTAGTGGTTTGTCAGGTGAGAAACTTATACCAAACCAAGAATGAAATATTACACCACTATCACAACCTAGTTTGGGACCAAACTGAAAGCTTTGACACTTTAAACATGTCTACCATACCCAGGGAATCTAATGACACAGTTGATGCACTTGCCATTTTAAGAACTCTCTTAGTTCCTCACTCAAATTTTAAAGAAGACAGGTATACTATTGAGCTAGTCTATAGACCAAGTGTTCATGACAATGCTGATCATTGGCAAGTATTCAATGATGATCATCAAATCATTGCCTTTCTAGAATGAAAAGACAATTTTAAACAACTACCTTTTAAAGGTAGTGAATCTCAGAAGTATGAATCAGCCTCTGAATCTAGTTCAGATATAAATGAAGAATTCTTACAACTGAAAGAAAATAAAATTCCCAAAGGCCTAGTTTCTCTTGAAAAACTATTTGACAAGTATGATAGATTCATTAAATAATAACAAATTGATTCAAGCTTCTCTCAGAATTCTAATCAAGTAAATATGACTACTAAAGAAAATCCCAAGATGGTTAGCATTGGTAAGTGCTACACCCCTGAAGAAAGATTCAATTTCACCACTTTACTCCATCAATACATGGATGTCTTAGCATATTCTTATGATGACCTGAAGTCTCTCAGACCTGATGAAATCCACCATGACATTCCTCTCAAGGCTGACTCAATGCCTTATAAGCAAAAATATAGACAATATAATCCAAAAATATTAGGTATTATTCTATCTGAGATACAAAAAATGTTAAATGCTAGAATCATCTTCCTAATCTATCATTCTACATGGATTGCAAACATAGTGCCTGTAAGGAAGAGGAGTGGTGAAATTTGCATTTGTGTATATTTTAGGAATCTGAATCAGTCATCTTTAAAAGATAAGTACCCTTTTCCAATCATGGATCAAGTGCTTCAAATAGTGATAGGTTGAGAGATGTTATCAATGTTAGATGGCTTCTTAGGATAAAATCAAGTTGAAGTTGGTGAAGCAAACCAACACAAGACTGAATTCACCACACCTTAGGGTACATTTGCATATAGAAGAATGCCTTTTGGATTGATAAATGCTGGTGCCACCTTTTAGAGAGTAATGGACCTGGATTTCAAAGATGAGATGGGTAAAATCATAGTGGTATACCTTGATGACTTGACTATCTTTTCAAAGCATCATTCTGATGATGTATGCCACTTACAACAAGTGCTGGAGCACTGTCACCAAAATGGTATTTATTTGAACCCTAAGAAGTCTATTTTTGGAGTAATAGAGGGGAAACTCCTAATACACATTGTGTCTAAAGAAGGCATAAATATTGACTCAGACAGAGTCAAGTCTATTTAAGAGCTTAATTTGCCTACAAATAAAAATGTTGTTCACTCTTTCTTTAGAAAGGTGAATTTTTTACAGAGGTTCATCTCTAAATTTGCTGAGAAGACTAGACTCATTGTGAATATGATGAAAGAGAAGACCAACTTCAGCTGGACTAAAGAAGGCAAGTCAGCATTTCAGGATATCAAGATTTCCATTGCCCATGCCCCAACCTTGGTTTGTCCAAATTACAACAAAGATTTCATCATATATAGCTATGCTTCTAAACACACGCATTCAATAATTATTGTTCAATAGGACAATGAAGGTATAGAATCTCCCATTTCTTTCATGAGTTTCCCTCTCAAAACCCATGAGATGAAGTATTCAAATGTAGAGAAGCATGCTTATGCAGTGGTGAAAGTAGTCAATCATTTCCACTTCTATATCCTGAATTCACACACTACTACCTTAGTTCTTGACACTACAGTCAAGTCCATATTAACTCAACAGGAGTTTGGCACAAAAAGAGGTAATTGGATTGCAAAGATATAAGATTTCAATCTAGATATCAAGACAACAAAGATGGTCAGGGGAAAAGGCCTATGCCAATTAATTGTTGAGAACAAGCAAGAAGATACATAGCATGAAGAAACTGAAGTGGAAGATACACCAACAGTCCTTTTTATCTCCACTACCAATGAGTGGTATTTAGGTATTGATCATTTCCTTACTTATGGTGAATGTTTTTCTCATTTGTCTTATAAAGAAAGGATGAATATCAAGTTGAAAGCTACCAATTTTGTCCTTTAGAACAATAACTTGTACAAGAGAATCATAGATGGAGTATTCCTTCACTGTGTAGACAAAGAGCAACAAAGCCAACTCTTGAAATATTTTCACAATCTATCCTGTGGAGGACATTTTTTTACTCCTGTAACTTCTCACAAGATTCTGCAAGCCAAGTATTATTGGCCAACTCTTTTCCAATATGCATATAAGTGGGTGAGAAAATGTGAACTCTGCCAGCAATTTGTTAGAAGACCCAAGTTAGCTTCCCTGCCTCTCAAGCCAGTGATCATAGAAGAACCTTTCCAGTAGTGGGGGATTGATTTTATTGAGACTATAAACCTATCTTCAAGTGCTAGACATGATTATGTCATTAGAGAAATTGACTATTTCACCAAGTGGGTAGAATCAATCCCAACTAAGCATGCTACTTTAGAAGTTGTATGCAATTTCCTCAAGGAGAATATTATTTACAGGTTTGGAGTTCCAACCAAAATTGTTATTGATAATGTAGCTTGTTTCACCTCCCAAAAAATTACACAATTCTATTTCCATTATGGAATTACACTCTCTCACTCTTTGGATTATTTTCCACAAGGGAATGGACAAGCTAAATCAAGCAATAAGAACCTGGTAACTATCATCAAGAAGCTAGCATATGACAATCAAAGGACATGGCATAAACCATTGATTGATGCTCTATGGGTAGACAAAATCACACCAAAGAGGGCAATTGGTATGTCTCATTTTCAACTTCTTTATGGTATCAATGTTGAGATACCAATCACTTTAGAATTGCTAGCCTTGAAATTGGCAAAGGCAATTGAAGATCAGACATATGAAATGTCTCTTGATGAGAGAATCATGTGCCTGACTGAGCTGGATGAATAGAGAACCATGGTGGTGGACCGAATTTATACTCATCAAAGTCTATTAAAGAAACTCTTTGACCCGAAGGCCAAAAATCATGATTTCCAGATTAGGGATCAGGTCCTGTTGTGGGACAAAAGGAGAGAACCAAAAGGGATGAATGGAAAGTTTGACTCCCTTTGGAAAGGCCCATTAATAATTCATCAACACAATGGTGAAAATAGATTTTCACTAAAATATCAAGATGGCACACTCTTTTCTCTACCTCACAGTGGGTAGCATCTAAAACACTTCAACTCTTGAAGTATCAGATCATTTTATCTATACATATGTATATTTGTATAGTTTTTAATTCTATTTTGTTTTATTTGTTTCCATTTTTGATGCATTCCATTTCTAGGTAACATGACTCTATATCCCAATGGTACACATGAAGACACTGGAGATTTTGGATTCTACTCCCTTCAATTCTTTTTTACAATTGATAGAAGTTTCCCAATTGGAGCCAGCTGTTGTCCACAAAAATAGACTTCTCATTTTTGGGACAACATGTGAACTATTTTGGTTCAATAGACCAAAATAATCTCTTCCCTTCTCAAAATTTGTTTTAAGCATTCAAATTTCTCATTTTTCAAGCTTCTCAAAAATATATGGACTTTGTAGGGTTGAATCAATGGACTCTATAGGAAGAAAATCTATGGACTCTACATGCTAAGTTTTATGGGCTTCACAGGTTGATTTCTACGGACTCTATAGGAAAGAAGCAAGCTCTCAACACTTAGGAAATTTTAAAGTTGGTTCAATGACAAGGTTCAACCAAAAGAGTTCATCGGCAAGCTTCTAAGCAAAGATTGAACCATTGATCCTTGAACCATTTTGGTTTAATGGGTTCAAAGGTTCAATATTAGTAGCAAGAGTTAAGCACATTTTTCAAGGTTCAAAGTTCAACTACTTCAAGGGTCAATGACTTCAAAACACTTATCAAAGAGAAGAAGGCTTGAACCATTGAATCGTTGAACCATTGAACCACTTTGGTTCAAAGGTTCAATGGGTTCATTGGTTCAACATGTTTAATGACCAAATGGTTCAACGCATTTAGTTCAAAAAGATCAAAAGGATTTAGCCAAATAAAAATAATGAACTGATTGAACCATTGAACCTTGAACCAAAGGGTTCAACAAGTTCACAAGTTCAAAGGTTCAACCAGTGCGATGAAGATCAAAGAGCTTAGAAAGAACAAGGAAGTGATGGAATAATGGTTCAACAGGTTCAGAGGCTTCTATAGGCAAGTTCAATCAAAAGAACAAGTTTCTGACACTTAGTCATTTTCAAGACTAGTTCAAGGTTCAAAAGGTTCAACGAGTTCAAGGTTTAATGGGTTTAATGAGGCTTGTTTCAAAGAATCTTGGTTTAAGCAGTCAATAAAAAAAAGGGAATGAACCATTGAACCAAAGTTGGTTCAATCGGTTAGTTCAAGTGACAAGTTAAAAGGAGTGCCCCAAGCGTCAAAGACACAACTGCCCTTGCAGAGGGAATTTTCATGGCAAAAGTGACTAAGAAAACAAAAACTTGATAGAACTCAGTGGATGCTGCCAAGTGTCATCTTCTGAGCCTCATTTCACATTGTTTCTAAGAGCAGCAGATGTTACCACGTGTCCTCTGTAAGTTAAGAAGGAACACACCAAGTGGCATCATCTACATGAATCTAAAATGAATTCCACATGGTTCTATAGTGTTTTCAGAATGTATTGGAAGTGACCAAGTGTCATCTTTTACAAGACACTCAAAGGGCATCCAAAGCTTTTACAAGTGAAATAGATGCTACCACATGTCCTTACCTATTTTACAGAGGATGCTACCACGTGTCACAATTTGAGATTCACATAAAATTGACTAAGGAAAATTTCCAAGGGACAAACAACCCTTTCAAAGGACACTCAGAAGTTGAAGTGAACCATTGCAAAAACTCGAAAGGCTAATTTGGAGCTCAAATAGCCCTTGTAGAGGGTAAGAAGGGGGAAAATGGACCAATTCAAAGGCCAAAAGAGCAAATGGATTTCCTTCAAAAAAGTTTCCCTGGCAAAAGTGACAAAGAGATAATTTCTTCAAACAAATTGTCTGAAAGAATTCCTTTAGACTTTTTCCTCTAAAATAAAAGTCTGAAGAAATAGAAAACCCACTATGCTACCACATGTCATCTTCAAAGTCACAACAGAAACCATCACGTGTCATTTATTGAGACATAGTATCAAATGCAGTGGAAGCTACCAAGAGTCATCTTCCATAGGGTTCACAAAAGACCAACAGGAAGTGACTTAAGAATAGAGCATCTATTGAATCGAGAACCCGATTCAAATAACCCAAAAAGGAGGAATGAGGAGGAATGACCAGAAATATTTATGCATCAAATATGTTTCTAGAAGTAGACCACCCGGTGGATATTGAAAAATGCAAACTTTCAATAGCATGACCCATTTCTCTACATTGAGAAAAGAAAATGGGTAAATGCCCCTAAATTCTAGCATGTCTTCTTAATAAAATTCAATGCAATATGATGTGTTACTATTCCCAAGTCCTTCTTGAATAGGCTATATAAGGGACTCTCTTTTAATTTTTTAGAAGGATCTCTCTCTCTCTGATTATTAGAAACAAAACTCTACCCAAATGGAAAGGCATTACTAAGACTTTGAGCTCAGATTGTTGATCATATTTTGTTATTAGAATAAGAAAGCAAGTGACTTTTCAGACTTTGTGTTGTGATATCTTTGTTGTTGGGGAAACTATTCTTATGTATTTTTCCTTAATATATTTTCTATTCCTTTAATTTAATAAGTATAATTAGTGAAAGTAGTCAATAAGGTGTCCTAAAGCCAACTATGGAGAGACTTTGTGCCGTTTTCTTTTTGTTTTTGTGTAAAGGACCTTGGAACAAGTTTGTGCCCTTATTGTCCTTCATATCTCACTCTTGAAAAATTGAGGTGGGGACTTTGTGCCACATCTCAATCTACTAGTTACTATGTCCTTGGTTACATTTTGCATTTACTTCCAGGAAGATTTTTGTGGTTTGCTGAATAGTACTTTTGAAAGAAGAGGAGTGCTTTCTATCATTTCCCTTGAGATTTCTCCTTTGATTTGCACACATCATCTTTGAAAAAAGAGAGATGGATGGTTTACCCTACCTTTGAGTATTATTTTATGTTTATATATATATATATATATATATATATATATATATATATATATATATAGGGAACCTCCCCTTGATGAGAGAAGAGATTAGTCCCCTTTTGATGTGGTAAAACTACACATTTGGATGACCAATCTTCCTACTTTGGATGATCAGACCTATTTTGTTTATTAGTACACTGATCAAAAAAATATTCAACTAATAAGAAGAAGAAATTAAATCAAAGGAAAATTGATTCAATTTGTATCCCCATCTTTCTTCATGTGAGTATCGTACATAGTGAAAGCCACCTACATCCTGATATTGTCTGGATTAACAATGTTTCTGAAAATCATCTTAATTTTGACCATGGCATCTTTTACTATTGTGATTGATTTTGCATGACTAGTTAACCTTGATATTTATATTTCATCATTTTCAACTTCTTCAAAGAAAACTCAATCATATAAAAGGGCTTCAACTAAAAAGATGTCGATGAAGAAGGATCCACAGAAGAAACTGCAACAACATTCATTATCATGCAATTAGGAGAAATACTGGCAATCTAGGAAAATTTCATGTCAATGATAATGACCATGGGGATGCACTTAAAAGGGCTAAAGTGCAAGCAAGGAAAAAAACTAGAGGAAAGTGGGCTCCTAGAAACAAAATTAAAAAAATCCCAGAGTTAGGAAATTTGAGGGAATGCTTGCATGGGTGGCAAAAACTACCACCTTTGCATGTAGAAAATGAAAAACATGCAAGAGTGGCAAAAACTATTGCCTTTACATGTAGAAATTGAAAAACATGAAAGAGCAACAAAAACTTCTCCTCACTCTTGCAAAATTGAGGTGGGGACTTTGTCCTACATCTCAATCTACTAGTTACTATGTCCTTGGTTACATTTTGCATTTACTACCAGGAAGATTCTTGTGGTTTGCTGAATAGTACTTTTGAAAGAAGAGGAGTGCTTTCTATCATTTCCCTTGAGATTTATCCTTTGATTTGCACACATCATCTCTAAAAAAAGAGATATGGATGGTTTGCCCTCCCTTTGAGTATTATTTTATGTTTATATATATATATATATATATATATATATATATATATATATCATGTCTATATGGAACCTCCCCTTGATGAGAGGAGAGATTAGTCCCCTTTTGATGTGTTAAAACTACACATCTGGATGACCAATCTTCCTACTTTGGATGATCAGACCTATTTTATTTATTAGTACACTGATCAAAAAAATATTCAACCAACAAGAAGAAGAAATTAAATCAAAGGAAAATTGATTGAATTTGTATCCCCATCTTTCTTCATGTGAGTATCGTACATAGTTAAAGCTACCTACATCCTGATATTGTCTAGAATAACAATGTTTCTAAAAATCATCTTAATTTTGACCATGGCATCTTTTACTGTTGTGAATAATTTTACGTGACTAGTTAACCTTGATATTTATATTTCATCATTTTCAAATTCTTCAAAGAAAACTCAATCATCTAAAATGGCTTCAACTAAAAAGATGCTGATGAAGAAGGATCCACAGAAGAAACTGCAACAAAATTCATGATCATGCAATTAGGAGAAATACTGGCAATCTAGGAAAATTGCATGTCAATGATAATGACCATGGGGATGTACTTGAAAGGGATAAAGTGCAAGCAAGGAAAAAAACTAGAGGAAAGTGGGCTCAGAGAAACAAAATTAAAAAAATCCCAAAGTTAGGAAATTTGAGGGAATGCTTGCATGGGTGGCAAAAACTACCACCTTTGCATGTAGAAAATGATAAACATGCAAGAGTGGAAAAAATTGTTGCCTTTACATGTAGAAATTGAAAAACATGAAAGAGTGACAAAAACTACCACCTTTACATCTCAAAAATGAAAAACATGCAAGAGTGGTAAAAACTGCTGCCTTTGCATGTAGAAAATAAAAAATATGTAAGAGTGAAAAAAAATGCCTCCTTTGCATTTAGAAAATGAAAAATATGTAAGAGAGACAAAAAATACCACCTTTGCATTTATAAAATGAAAAACATGCAAGAGTGGCAAAAATTACCACCTTTGCATGTAGAAAATGAAAAACATGCAAGAGTGGCAAAAACTACCACCTTTGCATGTCGAAAATAAAAAACATATAAGATTGGCAAAAATTGCCACCTTTGCATGTAGAAAATGAAAAACATGCAAGAGTAGCAAAAACTATCGCCTTTGCATGTAGAAAATTAAATACATGCAAGAGTAGCAAAAATTGCCACCTTTGCATGTAGAAAATGAAAATTTTCTAACATCTTAGAAATGATCAAAATTAATATTTTGATCAGATAAAGACTACAATGGGTTTCACAATTTTTGAGAAATAGTGATGAGGGAGTGTTGTAAACTTTCCCACGATGTCAGTCAACTTCACTTTAGATCAAGAGAATCTTGTCTCGAACGATGAACTTAGAGTGTAGATTACGAAATAGACAAGTTTCGTATGGGTTGTCCATAAAATGAGCATAGCTAATTTTGAGAACAACAACTAGCTCTAGCTAGGGAAATTAAATTAAATGAACTTTGAAATGATTGAAGGGAGTAGAATCTAGTCTCTAAGTCCCTTCATCTATGTCACTAGGCCACAGAGTCAAGCGAACAAAAAAAAAGACACGAAAAACCAAACAAAAAGACAAATAAAAACATAAAACTATACAAATGTACAAATGAACTTATCTGATACTTCAAGGATTAAAGTGCTTTAGATGCTCCCCACTGTGAGGTAGTGAGAATGGTTTTCCATCTTGATATTCCAACAAAAAACTATTTTCACCAAAGAATTGATGAATGGTGAATGGACCTCTCCATACGGAATCAATTTTTCCATTCATTCCTTTTGGTTCTCTCTCCTTGTCCCACAATAAGACTTGATCTCCAATATGAAACTCATGAATCCTTGCTTTCTTATCAAAGAGTTTATTTACTTGATTTTGATGTGCAACAATATGGTTCACTACCATAGTTCATTGTTCTTCTATTTTAGTTGGTACATGATCCTTTTATCAATAGAATTTTCAAAAGTTTGGTCTTCCACTGCCTTTGCCAACTTTAGTTCTGGTAGTTCTAGGGTAATTGGTATCTCCACGTTTAGTCCATACAAAATTTAAAATGGTGAGATTCATATTACCCTCTAAGGTGTAATCCTATTCACCCATAAATCATCAAATAATGCTTTATGCCAAGTTCTCTGATTGTCATGTAGTAGTTTCCTGATAATAGTAACTAGATTCTTGTTACTTGATTCTACCTGACCATTTCCTTGTAGATAGTAGTCTAAGGAGTTGGATAGAATAATACCATGATTGTAGCAAAATTTAGTAATCTCATGAGAAGAGAAACAAGTGGCATTATCCACTATAATATTATTTGTAACTCCAAATTGGGAAACAATATTTTCCTTAAGGAAATTACATACTACTTCTGAAGTAGTATGCTTAACTAGAATGCATTCTACCCACTTGGTAAAATAATCTATTGCGGTGAGAACATAGTTGTCTCTATCACTTGAAGATGGGTTCAAGATGCCAATAAAATTAGTACCCCATTGCTGAAAAGGTTCTTCAATCACCATTGGCTTGAGAGGTAATGCGGCCAGTTTGGGCTTTCCAATGAAATATTGACACAACTCACATGTATGTAGCTAATTTTATGCATCTCGAAATAGTGTAGGTTAATAGTATCTAGCTCATAGAATCTTGTGAGCCATCATAGGTGAAAAAAATGTCCTCCACAAGCCAAATTTTAGAAAGACTCCAAAAGTTTACTTTGTTGCACTTTATCCACGCAATGAAGAAAGACTCCATCAAGGCTTCTTTTGTACAAACCATTGTCCCATAGGATGTAGTTAGCAGCTTTCAACTTAACAATTTTTTTTCCTTATAAGATAGATTGGTAGGACACTCGCCATAAGTAATAAAATGGGTGATATTAGAATACCACTCATCATTACTAGTGACAAAGAGCACTGTAGGCATGTTTTCAACTTTTGCTTCTTCATGTCCTATTTATTTTGGTATGTTATCAATAATTAATTGACATAGACCTCTTCCCCACATGAGATTAGTAAGTTTGATACCAAGATCAAACTCTTAAATTTTATCAATCTAATTGCCCATTTTTGTATCAAACTCTTATTGAGTTAAAAAAGACTTTATTATTGTATCAGGCACTAGAATAGTAGTATGTGAATTCAAGATATAGAATCTAAAATGTTTTACTACCTTAACCATAGCATAAGCATGCTTATCCATATTTGAATATTTCAATTCATGAAATTTAAGAGGACAACTCATAAATGATATGGGAGATTCCACACATTCTTCATTCTACTAAACCAAAATGGTTGAAAGTGTATGTTCATAAGCATAGCTATATACTACAAAGTCTTTGGTATAATCTAGACAAACTAGGATTGGGGCATGGGTGATAGCCTTCTTGATATCTGCAAATGCTACTTTGTCTTGTGTAGTCCAATGGAAAGTAGATTTACCCTTTATTATGTCAATAATGGGGCGAGTTTTCTTTATGAATTTAGGAATAAACATTCATAAAAAATTTACCTTTCCAAAGAAAGAATGAACTATAGTTTTACTAGCAGGTAGAGTAAGATTTTGGATAGATTTGACTCTTTTTGAGTCAATTTTTATGCCTTCTCTAGATACAATATGATCAAGAAGATTACCTTCTATAACCCTAAAAAATAACTTTTTTGGATTGAGAGTAATACCATTTTTCCAATAGCATTCCAACACTTGATGTAAATGATGCACATGATCAGGATGATGTTTAGAGAAAATGGTCAAGTCATCAAGATATACCATAATAAACTTCCCTATTTCATCTCTAAAGGCAAGATCCATTGCTCTCTGGAAGGTGGCACCAGTATTGATCAGAGCAAAAGGCATCCTGTAATATGCAAATGTGCCCTAAAGTACAGTGAAAGTGGTTTTATGTTGATCTACTTCATTAAATTCCACTTGATTGTACCTGTAAAAACCATCTAACATAGTTAATTTTTTTTGAGCTGGTTACTATTTGAAATACTTGATCCACGATAGGTAGAGGGTAGTTGTCCTTTAGAGAAGACTGATTGAGATTCCTAAAATCAACGTAAATATGATTCTCTGCGTTCTTTTTTATTACAAGAGCTATGTTCGTGATCCAGGTAGAATGATGAATTGAAAAAATTATTCTTGCATTCAACATCTTTTAAATCTCTGAAAGGACAATACTTGATATTTTGGGATTGTATTTGCTTTGTTTCTACTTGTGAGGTAATGACCCAACTTTAAGAGGAATTTCATGCCAAATTTATTTAGGCCTAAGAGATTTCAAATCATTAAAAGAATATGCCAAAACATCAATGTAGTGGTGAACAAGAGTAATGGATTTGAACTTTTCATCATAAGTGAAATAATTCCCAATGTTGATCATTTTTGGGATTTTCTTTCGTACTCAAATTTATTTGATCAAACTCTTTGGAGAAACTTCAATCCATTTGTCACTACTTGATATACATGTCATGCTTATCAAATAACTTCTCAAGAGAAACCGAACCTTTTGAAATTTTATTCTCTTTGAGTTGAAGAAACTCTTCACCAATTTTTGAATCTATTTTAGGAACTAATTTCCATGGTGGAGATTCATTACCTTCAAAATAAAGTTTTTCAAAGCTATCCATCTTTTCTAAAAAAAAATGATTTGATTATCACCATTAAACACCTGTCAATGGTTGGCATTATCAGGTACACTTAGTCAAAAGACTATCTCAATAGTGTACTTATTCCCTTTGAAATATTTATGAGGAACCATGAGGGTTGCAGAGACAACCAATGAATTTACA
Source organism: Torreya grandis (assembly GCA_037957365.1). NCBI lineage: Eukaryota > Viridiplantae > Streptophyta > Pinopsida > Cupressales > Taxaceae > Torreya > Torreya grandis. The sequence goes on from JARHVA010004390.1 coordinate 1,058,784, forward strand.
CAATTATTAAACTCTCTTGGTATTGTAGAAATATTAAAAGCAACAGAACTTTTAATATAATACCATACAAGATTAAGATAATGTCAAAGTCTTTAATTTTTGGTTTGGTATAGACTTCACACTTGACAAACCACCAATTTGGCATTTCCTCAGACATAAATTTTTTTAACACCTTTAGCACGAGCAAATTTTAATCTAAGAAACAATGATTTGTATTCAACGGTGTTATTGGTATTGTCAAATTAAAACTTATATGAGTAAGGAAAAATATCTCCTTGTGGGGATATCAAAACAATTCTAGCTCTAAAACTGGTAGAAGAGTATCTACCATCAAATTCCAAAATCCAAACATCATTATAATTTGATCTTCTTAAAGATTTCTCTTCGTTAATGAGGGAAGATTCCTTTTTACCTGAACTTTGCTCTAAATTTTTTTCTAATTTTCTATCTAAATTTTATGAATTGTCACCTAATGAACTTTTGTCTAATGAGCTAAAAACATCTTCAGTGGAAAAAAAATAATTATCATTTCTTAAGGATTCAAACAAAATTTGAGCTTTGGGGTCTTACATTTGGGTAATAATATATTTTGACTCTTTTTCAGGAAGAAACTTTTGCATGATGCCTTTAACAGGTATCCTTTCTTGAGATAGATCCATGTTTAACTCTCCACCTACATCTTTGTAGAAATTACATCTAATTAGAATGCCATAAGAAGCTGGAACATTGGCCACTAAGACTGTCATCTTAATCCTCTTATCCAGGAAAGCCACAAATGCAAATTGGGCATCTTTGATTTGACCCAAAAGTGGTACTTGCTTGTTTTCTATGGAGAAACATCTCTCAAAATTCTTAGTTAAGGTAAGACTGAGATAATTTGCTACCTTGGTGGGCATAAAATTATTAGGGGCTCTAGAGTCTATTATACATTTGCTCAACTTATGACCATTTATCAATAGAGAAACATAGCAAGGTTCTATTTTTTTAGGGGCAACAAGAGGAGTAGTGAAAAGATTATTATGGATGGATTTATTCTTTGGGGGATCATGAGTCACTTTTGGAAAATCTTGTCTTATAGGGATGGTTTTTTTTTATGTAATCAACTAACCTATCAAACTATTCAGGATTGGCTTGTAAGTACTCAACTTCAGACATTTTGATCTTGGTCTTCCTAGCATGATCAATTATGTTGAATAATTGAAATGAACTAGAAACAGAGGAAGGAAGTCTATTTTGGTTTTTATTTGATGTAGTACTAGTCTGAGAAATAAAAGCAGAAGGAATAGGATTGTTTGAGGTACTTACTTTCTTATTGGTCACTAGGTCCTTTGATTGGAAAGCCGGTGAAGTCCCCCATTTAGCAATTGAGATCATTGGTTGAGGTTCTTCTCCTACTTTTTTATTATCAACTTTTTGAGTTGACTAGTTTTGGGACCTATTAAAAATAGCATAGGATCCGTCAAACACTTCTTCTTTTTTTGTAGCTTCATCTTGGTAATTTAAAAAACCAATGTTAGAGTCACTAGCTAATTCTTCTTCTCCTAATTTTTCAAAGATATTAGCATCATTTTCTTGGTCCAACTTAGGTTGAAAAGAGAGATCATGTTTAGCTTCATGATAACCAACTATTGAGTTTATCGGTGCTACTTCAATGGCAAGCTTCCCCTGTGTGGGAGGAAGATGATTGAATTACCCTTGATTTCTGGTAGCATTACCTTGATATGAGTTATTGGGAAATGTCCTCCTTGGTATATATCTATAAGAAAGAGGCATAGACATACCTTGGAACATTTGATTTTTTAGAGATAACAATTCATTTGTGAACTTTTGTACTAAAGGATCAATGGTGCTTGTGGAAGAACTTTTAGTAGATGAGGAAAATTTATTTTTATTAGAATTTTTTCTTATCTTACCTAATAAGATAAGATTATTTTTGACCTTGGTAGCCAAAATTTGAGTTTCAAAAAGATCTATAGGGCCAGCCCACCTTAATATAAAACTCACTTAAGGAAGTTGAGAATTGATAAAGAAGCACTTAGAATTTTTTGGTGTTGGTTGAGCAATTACATGGATCCTATTCCTCAGCTTATTGAATTTATCAATGAAGTCTCACATAGGCTTATGAGGTTCCTTATTAATTTGCATAAGCTGAGCCAATAAGGCATGTGCATCTTTTTTAGGTTTGAACCTACCCTCAAACTTGGTCTTGAGAGTGTTCTAATTAGTTATAGTCTAAGCTTGAAGATGATAAAACCAATCTATGGTAGGACCTTTCAATGTTTTGACAAAAAATCTTACTACTATATCTTCATTTTAAATGCCTATCACACCACATAATATGCAAAAATTTGCAATATGCTCATCAAGATGAAATTTCCCATCAACAAAGAACTTGGGAAAATTCTTTCTTGAACTATGAGGTAGTTCATGTAAAGGTTGGGTTAGATTTAGGGGGCCAAATGTGTTACCCTAAGGACCTTAGGCTGCCATGATGTGATGATTAAAAGGAATGATAACAAACCTTTGTGGGGTATGTATAGATAAAACTCCACTAGCACTAAAACTAGAAGCTTCACTTGGTATTGGAGACTTGACGTGGGTAGGAGGAAAACTCATGGTTCACTAAAGGTGAGATCATGGAGGAAAAAAATCAAAATTATTTTGCTACACTAGCTCAAATATAGGATCAATAATACCTTGATCTCTCTTACTTAACGTATATCATGGGTTTGCAAAAATATAAAATGGAAAAGAAGTATAAATGCTTCAATTTGAAGCATGAATCTTCAAATTGCACATTCTTCCCCAACAGAGTCACCAAAAAATATTAGGTGAATATTTTGTCACCAAGTAATTGAAGACAAAATGGTTATATCAACCATAGTGAAATGAGATAAATCTCTCTTATCAACAAGGGGAGGCTCCCTATAAACTATCACAGACTTAGCTTATACTAAATATCAACTCAGGGGTGAGATCATATCATCCATTTCTCTTTTTTTAGAAATGATGTTCACAAAACAAATGAAAACTTCCTTGATATTAACTAAATCCATAAGAAACTCATGAGGGCACAAAGTCTATCAATATTTTTATTACTAATTTATGACTTATATCATAGTAGAATGAAGTGCAACACAAAGTGTTCACCAAAAACTACAACAAAGTATAGAATTATAAAAGATAAAAGTAGTTCAAAGCCTTTCCAATATCCTTTATTCCAAAACACTAAAACACAAACTAAAGATAATTATAGTAGCACAAAGTCTCCATAATTAGCTTCAGAACATCTCATAGATTATTTTCACTTACTCTACTTATTTGATTAGATAGATAAGATTGTACTAGAAAAAGGACATAAAAACAATTTCCTACATAGCACAACTTATTTCAACACAAAGTTTGAAAGGTCACTTACTTTCTCATTCACCTAATGAAATTTCATTCACAATCTAACCTCAAAGTCTCAAAATGCCTTTCAATTTAAGTAGATTTTTGCTTCCAATAACTAAGAGATATCCAATACAAAAGAGGCCCTCTTTATTTATAGGGAGAGGCCATGAGGATTTTTGGAAAAAACCAAATTACTTTGACCTAGTCTAAGATAGGAGTCTTTGTTGACTTTGGAATTTCCATACTTTTACATTTAATTACATATGCAAAATGTACATGTAAAAATATCCAAAGAGGTTGTAAAAGTATATCTAAAAATCAAAAATTAAATCAAAGTAAAATTGATTCAACTTGTATCCCCATCTTTCTTCATGTGAGTATCATACATAGTGAAAGTTGCCTACATCCTGATATTCTCTGGATTAATAATGTTTCTAAAAATCATCTTAGCTCTGACCATGGCATCTTTTACTGATGTGACTAATTTTGCATGACTAGTTAACCTTGATATTTATACTTCATCGAATTTGACTTCTTCAGAGAAAAATCAGTCATCTGAAAGGGATTCAACCAAAAGGATGTCGATGAAGAAGGATCCATAGAAGAAACTATAACAAAAGTCATGATCATGTAATTAGGGGAAATACTAGTAGTCTAGGAAAACTATATGTCAATGATCATGACCATGGGGATAAACTAAAAAGGGATAAAATGCAATTAGGGAAAAAAATGAGAGGAAAATGGGATCAAAGAGTCAAAATTAAAAAAATCCTAGAGTTAGAAAATTCAAGGGAATGCTTACATGGGCAGAAAAAACTACTGCCTTGGCATGTAGAAAATGAAAAACATGCAAGAGTAGTAAAAATTGTTCCCTTTACATGTAGAAAATGAAAAACATGTAAGAGAGGTAAAAACTGCTACTTTCGCATGTAGAAAATGAAAAATATGCAAGAGCAGCAAAAACTGCTGCCTTTGCATGTAGAAAATAAAAAACATGCAAGAGTGGCAAAAATTTCTACGTTTGCATGTAGAAAATGAAAAACATGCAAGAGCAGAAAAAAATACCAACTTTTCATGTACAAAATGAAAAACATGCAAGAGCGATAGAAACTGCCACCTTTGAATGAAGAAAATGAAAAACATGCAAGAGCAGCAAAAACTATCGCCTTTGCATGTAGAAAATGAAAAACATGCAAGAGTGGCAAAAATTGCCACCTTTGCATGTAGAAAATGAAAAACCTGCAAGAGTGGCAAAAACTACCACCTTTGCATGTAGAAAATAAAAAACATGTAAGAGCAGTAAAAACTACTGCCTTTGCATGTAGAAAATGAAATACATGAAAGAGCGGCAAAAATTGCTGCCTTTGCATGTAGAAAATGAAAATTTTCTAACACGTTAAAAATGATCAAAATTGACATTTTGATCAGATAAAGACTACAACAGGTTTCATGATTTTCAAGAAATTGTGACGAGGGAGTTTTGTAAAATTTTATAGGATGTCAATCAACTTCACTTGAGATCAAGAGAATCTTGTCTCAAATGATGAACTTAGATTGTATATTATGAAATGGACAAGTTTCATAGGGGTTGTCACCAAAATGAGCATAGCTGATTTTGGGATCAACACTTATCAAACCAAAGTTTTCTAGGGTGTATCTACATAGATGTGTTTGTAAAGGATTCAACCTTGGTTGTTATGAATAAGGGCCTCATGAGCTACCTAATATCAAAAAATTTCAACCTCATGAATCATTTGGCCATGGGTATGAATGACCTCAAGAATCCACTAATTCACCCAAACCCATTACCACCATGAAGGAAGATATCCCATCCTTTCCAACCTAGCCACTTTCTCCACCTAAAAACCTTGATATCATCATTCCTAAATTTTATTTTAGATCAATACTATAAGTTTAGGCCCTCTCATCTACTAGAAGGGTGCCAAACCAAAGTCCTTGCACTCATGCACCCTCAAATGATAGAAAACAATTCTCTAACCATCCACACCATCCAAAATCAAGATGATGATTCCATTCTTACCTAACTGAGTGTAGGGGATTATTCTATCCACAAATCCCTTCCTCATAATACCTTGACCATGTTAAATTAATACTCAATTGATATCAACTTGGGCACTCCAAATAACCCCTACATTATCAAATTGGGATAATCATTAAATGATGAGGAAATTTAGTATGTCTCCTCTTTCCTCTAATACCACAACATATCATTCACTTGGTCTTATAATGATATACCTAGGATTGACCTTGTGATTGCTACTCATAACATAGTCATTCATCATGATGCCAAACCTATCAAATAGAAGCTTCAACATATGCATCCTCACATAACCCTTATCATCAAATATGAGCTTCAATGTCTCCTATATGTAAACTTCATTCAACCCACTGACAACCTTCAATGGGTCTCAAATATCATCCCTATCACTAAAGTCACTGGGGGTTTATGCATTTGTGTGGAGTTTCATGACCTTAACTATTGATCTTATAGCTAGCCATGAGATGCTATCTCTCATGGATGGGTTTTTAGGTTATAATCATATCTTGATTGCTCCTAAATATCAGTATAAAACTACACTCACCACCCCTTGGGGAAATTTTCACTATAGAGTCATGGCTTTTAGGTTAAAAATGTCTGGTGAAACCTACCAATGTTTCATGACTTATATCTTCCATGATATCATCCATAAGATCATGGAAGACTATGTGGATGACCTTCTTGGGAAATATAATCTATAAAAAGATCACTTGAATATTGTTATGATCATATTTGAATGCCTCATCCATTATCATGTTTGCCTTAAACCTAAAAAATGCATTTTTGGGTTACTTTCAAAAAAGCTTCTTGGTTTTATCATCTTTCTTCATAAAATCAAAGTATACCCTGCTAAAGTTAGAGAAATTTTAGACATGGATTATCCAACTAACATTAAGACTAATGACAACCTTTCCACCACCTTTTGAATATGGATGTCTCTTTCAAATGGAATAGTGATTATTAAGAGGCTTTTGATTCACTCAAATAGTATCTTTTATCACCACTGATCCTCACCCCTCCTAATTATGACCACTCTTTTTACGTATATATTTATACCACTAACCATTCCCTAGGGGAAATGATGGCTCATCAAGATGAATAACACAAAGAGAAAGTTGTATACTAAATTAGTCACACACTTGTAGAATACAAGATTTAGTATACACATACCAAAAAAATCTACTTAGCATTGACTTTCCTGGCCACTAAACTCTGCCACTACCTTATTAACCATAAAACATATATCATAGCTAATACCGACCCATTCAAGTACATGCACTCTAAACCATACCAAAATTAGTGCATGGCTAGGTGGCTCATACTCCTAGCTAAATTTGACCTTAAATTCCTGTAGTAAAAATCAATTAAAGGTTAGGTCATTTCTAACAAAATAGTTGAAGCTCCTTTATTAAATAACCAACCACCTCCTCTTACCTTTCTAGATGAGTCTATCATAACTCTTTTTCAAGAAGATGGCATAACCTACCAACTGACCATGTTCTTTCATGGCTCAAAGTGTCAATAAGGAGGGGGTACCAGAGTTATTCTCATTCCTCTTGATGATGAATCCCTTCCTCTCTCCTTCAAACTTGACTTTGAATGTACCAATAATATGGTCGATTATGAATCCCTAGTAATAGGTACCCGAACTAATCTAACCTTAGGAAATAAGACAATCCATGTGTTTGGTGATTCCCAGCTTATGGTCAACTAGGTAAACATATATTATCAATTTAAGAATGATGCCTTGTAAAAATATAAACTTTTAGTTTACAAATTCTTAACATCATTCAAACATTACCTAGTCCAATCTATTCCCTGATATACCAACAAATTTGTGAATACAATGGGCTATATTGTTTCCCAAATCCATTCTCAACCCTCCAATTCTAAAATATTTGTCATCATTCATCATTTTATGACACCCTCTTATAATCAATCTGACCTCCCTACCATTTTTAATATGGAGGAATCCCCATCTAATGTCTTTTATAACCAAACTTTCAACTACCTCAACCTACACATAATTCCTTCCAATCTCTCTAGGAACACCCATAGAAAGATTTTTCAAAGTACATCTTGTTACACCATACTAGTGGTAATCCTTTATAACCAAACCATCCTCAACAATAAAATAAGGTAACCACTAATACCATTATCCTCAAAGCCACACCATCACCATCTACCAACCAACAAAACCCAAGGAAGCAAACCTTCTACTCCCCTAATTATTCAAAATGAAACCAAAGAAATTAGACTTGGAATAATAATAAGCAATTGAATCCACTTGGGGAGCCTTGTCCTTCTAATTTGGACAAGTTACTAAAAGCCAATATCATCCAACTTCCACCAATTAAACCATCCTAATAGTTTGATGCTTCTCACCCTATGCCCAATTGGTACAATGAGATTGACCATTCGACTTTTCATCGAGTCATAGGACATGACATAAATAGGTGAAAGACATTTAAATATCTTGTCTAATTCCTCATTGACAAGGGGGAGATTACATTAGACAATCTTAATGCACCATCAAACTAAGCCATTGACATATTCCACAAACCTTTCTCTAATCATGTTCTTTCTACCCCTCATCATGAAAATAAACCCAAACCATCTCATGAAGCACATATTATTAATGTGGTTACTAAGGAACCCATTAATGGAGGAAATGTTACCACAACTGCCTCTTTCCCCATTCCCCTAATGGAATAAAAAAGACTTCCCTCTATTCCTTTGGACACACAAATAAAGAAAGCCACCGTAACCATACCCTCATTGAAAGATGCCACACCTACCTCCCTTCTCATAAACACATCCACCTAAACTCTAATTTCAAATCCCTCTATCAAAGGTCAAGCCAAAGGAAAGGAGACCACTCCAAAACTTCTAACCCCTCCTTTAGTAGACCAACCTAACCCTACTAAACCAATCAAAACCTCTACCCAACCAAATAAAACCTCCTCCAAATTAATCAACCCTCAAAAAATAACTAAAGTAACCAAATCCCCTACAAAAATAACAACTAAAACAAGTAAGGAGGTAAAACCACCAAAAGGCCCAAAAACCTATATTTTACCTCCCTCAACCTGCCCTACATTTTGGGTCCTCATCCCTCTACTTTGAACATGAAATCTATAATTTTTACCAAAATGCCACCACCTTTGTTGGTCAGACCTTCATACATGCTTTCAAAGACACCTTCTCCCACTACACTAATAATTCCTAAGTTACCTAGCTTACCATCCTCTACCTCCAACTCACCAACCATCTTTCCCAAACCAACACCATCAACCAAGCATACCACTTTACCCAAGACACATATCACCAAACCCATGTCCCCACAACCCTTTACTTTAACACCAAAAATTAAATCACTAAACCTTTACCACCTTTAGCTAAATCTTACGTAACCATCCTCTAGTGGTTATTACATACTTACTCATTGAGATTACCAACCATCAAACCATTTGACCCTTCACACACAAAACCCTCTTAGTTTAATGATAACTTGATATGTGCACACCATAGGGAACCAAGACATGACACCAACAACTATAAAGATCTTTAAGTGCTTGTACATATCTTGTATGAAGATGATGAACTATTATTAGACAAACCTCCTTTATCCCCATTACCAATACAACCACCAACTTAGCCCATATGATATTTAATCCAACCCAAAGGTAAAGAGGAAGAACCAAAACAAGCACCCAGTCTATAAAACCCCCTTATGAACAATATTCACATGATTACTCAATCTAGAGACCAACAAAAGGATAAAGGGAAGGCCAAGGCATCCATCCCTTAGACACACCCCTCCCTAAAATCCCAATAAAATGATACCCAACCTTCTTCATATGTAAACAAACCCCAGGTATCTATCTTAGGTGCCTCCACATCTAACCCTCCATACCCTAACATGTATGCAATTTCTATCCAAAAGGCTATCTTCAAATAGCTTCACCAAAATCTAGAAAAGACAAGCTTGTATGAGTTAGTTTCCACCTCTCCCCATCACCATCAAACACTCATAGATGTTGTACAATATATCTAGGTCCAACTTAATGATCCTCAACCTTTAGCCACTTTTGTTGGTACCTTTCAAACTTCCAATCTTGTCACCTTTAAGAATTTAGAAATACCTTTTGTTTAGTTAGAAGATCATGATCTCCCATCTTAATTACAACATATATCAATCAAACCCACATCAAAAGGGTGATGATCAATGGGGGATTTAGCATCAATATTATCTCCTCCCATGCTTATGAATAGTGGAGTTACATAAAAACATCATGTATGAAATCTCAATGGTCTTTCATTCTTTCAATGATGCTATGGATACCACCTTGAGCACAGTTGTCCTCCACATCTATATAGGGCCTCATACTATTCCCAAACTCTTTTATGTCATATAAGGAGAGTTACAATACATCATTTTAGTCAAATTCCCTTGGATTCATGCCATGAGTTGTGTCCCTTCCACCTTGCATTGATGTGTTAGGTTTGAACATGAAGGGCAAGTTATGATTATCTAATCTGACTCTATTCCTTTTACATCTTGTAATATGACATATCAGCCTAATGACATCTTTCTTCCTCCTCCCCCTTATGACCATCTACTAACAACATAACCTCACTAACTAAAACCCATACCATTTCCACACCTAATGTTGATAAAGATTCCACTAGCTCATTTATCTCCTTTTCCTAGGTTCATGTAGAAGACCCCATGATAACCACATTCTAACATCGTTACATTGAGGAGTATAGAATCTTAGCCTTATATGCATTCCCTACTCCCCAAGAATATGTGAACCTTAGACATGACCCTTTTTATAATCTCAACATTGGTATAATCATCACCTTTGGGATCCTTAACCATCAAACACATTTCATTTATGGGGGACTTGATCGGTCACTTCTAGCCCCTACCACTACTTCATTCATCCAACCATTTACCTCTAAATTTTCCTATCTTATTATTGGGTGAATATTTTGTCACTAACTAACTAAAGACAAAATGGTTATATCAAACATAGTGCAATGAGATAAATATCTCCTCTCAGCAAGGGGAGGCTCCTTATAAACTATCATATATTTAACTTATACTAAATATTAACTTACAGGTGAGATCATATCATCCATTTCTCTTTTTTCAGAAGTGATGTTCACAAAACAAATGAAAACTTCGTTGACATTAACTGAATCCACAAGAAACCCACGAGGGCACAAAGTCTATCATTACTTCTCTTACTAATTTATGACTTATATCGCAATAGAATGAGGTGCAACACAAAGTCTTCAGTAAAAACTACAAAAAAGTATAGAATTACAAAAGATAAAAGTAGTTCAAATCCTTTCCAATATTCTTTGTTCCAAAACACAAACTAAAGACAACAATAGTAGCACAAAGTCTCCATAATTAGCTTCAAAACATCTCCCAAATTATTTTCACTTACTCTACTTATTTGATTAGATAGATAAGATTATACTAGGAAAAGGACATAAGAACAATTTCCTACATAACACAAGCTATTTCAACACAAAGTTTGAAAGGTCACTTCCTTTCTCATTCACCTGATGAAATTTGATTATAATCTGAGCTCAAAGTGTCAAAATGCCTTTCAATTTTTGTAGAGTTTTGCTTCCAATAACTAAGGGATATCCAATAGAAAAGAGGCCCTCTTTATTTATAGGGAGAGGCCTTGAGGATTTTTGGAAAAAAACAAATTACATTGACCTAGTCAAAGATAGGAGTCCTTGTTGACTTTGGACTTTCCATATTTTTACATGTAATTACATACACAAAAAGTACACATAAAAATGTCTAGAGTAGTTGCAAAAGTACATCTGAGAAGTGAAAATTAAATCAAAGGAAAATTGATTCAATTTATATCCCCATATTTCTTTATGTGAGTATCGTACATAGTGAAATATGCTTGTATCCCAATATTGTTTGGATTAACAGTGTTTCTAAAAATCATCTTATTTTTGACCATGGCATCTTTTACTACTGTGACTAATTTTGCATGACTAGTTAACATTGATATTTATAATTCATCACTTTCAACTTCTTTAGAGAAAAATTAGTCATCTAAAAGGCCTTCAACTAAAAGGATGTTGATGAAGAAAGATCCATAGAAGAAACTACAACAAAAGTCATGATCATGTAATTAGGGGAAATACTAGCAATCTGGGAAAATTTCATGTTGATGATCATGACCATGGGGATGCCATTGAAAGGGTTAAAGTGTAAGTAGGGTGAAAATTAGAGGATAGTGGGTTAAGAGAAGCAAAATTAAAAAAATCCCAGAGTTAGTAAATTCAAGGGAATGCTTGCATGGGTGGCAAAAATTGCTGTCTTTGCATGTAGAAAATGAAAAACATGCAAGAGCAGCAAAAATTGCTACCTTTGCATGTAGAAAATGAAAAATATGCAAGAGCAGAAAAAACTATTGCCATTGTATGTATAAAATGAAAAACATACAAGAGTGGTAAAAACTATCACCTTTGCATGTAGAAAATGAAAAACATGCAAGAGCAACAAAACTACCACCTTTGCATGTAGAAAATAAAAAACATGTAAGAGTAGCAAAAACTAATACCTTTGAATGTAGAAAATTAAAAACATGCAAGAGTGGTAAAAACTACCACCTTTGCATGTAGAAAATGAAAAACATGCAAGAGTGTCAAAAATTGCTGCCTTTGCATGTAGAAAATGAAAAACATGCAAGAGTGGCAAAAACTGTTGCCTTTGCATGTAGAAAATGAAATATATGCAAGAGCAGCAAAAACTACCACCTTTGCATGTAGAAAGTGAAATACGTGCAAGAGTGGCAAAAACTACCACCTTTGCATGTAGAAAATGAATTTTTACTAACACCTTAAAAATGATCAAAATTTTCATTTTGATTAGATAAAGACTACAACGGGTTTCATGATTTTTTAGAAATAGTGATGAGGGATTGTTGTAAAATTTACCAAGATGGCAGTCGAATTCACTTGAGATCAAGAGAATCTTGTCTCGATTGATTAAATTAGAGTGTAGATTATGAAATAGACAAGTTTCATAGGGGTTGTCCACAAAACAAGTGTAGCTGATTTTGGGAATAATAACTAGGTCCAATTGGGGAAATTCCATCGATTGAACTTTGAAATGATCAAAAGGAGTATAATTTAGTCTCTGAGTGCCTTCATCCTTGTGATTGGGCCATAGATTCAAGCTACTAAAAAGAAAAAGACATAAAAAACAAAATAAAAACATAAATAAAAACATAAAACTATACAAATAAACTTATCTGATACTTCAAGGATTGAAGTGATTCAAATGCTACCGACTATGAGGTAGTGATAATGGTGTTCCATCATGATATTCTAGCCAAAAACTATTTTCACCATAGAATTGATGAATGGTGAATGTACCTCTCCATAGGGAATCAATTTTTCCATGCATTCCTTTTGGTTCTCTCCTCTTGTCCCACAACAACACTTGATCTCCAATCTGAAACTCATGAATCTTTGCTTTCTTGTCAAAGAGTTTCATTACCTAATTTTTATATGCAAAAATATGGTATACTACCATAGTTCATTATTTTTCTAGTTTAGTTAGGTACACGATCCGTTTATCAATAGAATTTTCAAAAGTTTGGTCTTCCACTACCTTTGCCAACTTTAGTTCTGGTAGTTCCAAGGTAATTGGTATCTCCACATTCAAACCATGCAAAAGTTGAAATGGTGACATTACTATTTCCCTCTTAGGTGTATTCCTATTCACCCATAAAGCATCAAATAATGCTTTATGCCAAGTTCTTTGATTGTCATCTACCAGTTTCTTGATAATATTAACTAGATTCTTGTTACTTGATTTCATTTAACCATTTCCTTGCAGATAGTAGTCTAAGGAGTGGGAAAAAATAATACCATGATTGTATAAAAAGTCAGTAATCTCATGAGAAGAGAAATAAGTGGCATTATCCACTATAATCTTATTTGGAACTCCAAATCGAGAGACAACATTTTCTTTAAGGAAATTACATACTACTTCTGAAGTAGCATGCTTAACTAGAATGGCTCCCACCTGGTAAAATAATCTATTGTGGTGAGAATATAGTTGTGTCTGGTACTTAAAGATGGGTTTATAGTGCCAATGAAATCAATACCCCATTTCTGAAAATTTTCTTCAATCACCACTAGCTTGAGAGGTAATGTGGCCAACTTGGATTTTCCAATGAATTGTTGACACAACTCACACCTACATACCCAGTTATGTGCATCTTGAAATAGTGTAGGCCAATAATATCTAGCTCATAAAATCATATGAGCCATCACAGGTGTATAAAAATGTCCTCTACAAGCCAAATTATGGAAAGACTCCAAAATTTTACTTTGTTGTACTGTATCCACGCAATGAAGAAAGACTCCATCAAGGCTTCTTTTGTACAAACCATTGTCCCATAGGACGTAGTTAGCAGCTTTCAACTTAACAATTCTATTTTCCTTATAAGATAGATGGGTATGACACTCACCATAAGTAATAAAATGGGTGATATTAGAATACCACTCATCAGTAGTAGTGACAAAGAGAACCATAGGCATGTCTTTAACCTTTTCTTCTTCATGTCCTATTTCTTTTGGTATGTTATCAACAATTAATTGATAGAGACCTCTTCCCCACACAAGATTAGTAGGTTTGATATCAATATTAAACTCTTGAATTTTAGCAATCCAATTACCCCTTTTTGTATTGAACTCTTGTTGAGTTAAAATAGACTTTACTATTGTATCAAGCACTAGAACAGTAGTATGTGAATTTAAGATATAGAATCAAAAATGTTTTACCACCTTAACCATAACATAAGCATGCTTCTCCATGTTTGAATATTTCAATTCATGAGCTTTGAGAGGAAAACTCATAAATGATATGGGAGATTCCACACTTTCATTTTACTGAACCAAAATGGCTGAAAGTGTATGTTCAGAAGCATAGTTGTATACTACAAAGTCTTTGGTATAATCTGGACAAACTAAGATTAGGGAATGGGTGATAGCCTTCTTGTTATCTTCAAATGTTGCTTTTCCTTCTGTAGTCTAATGTAAGTTAGCTTTACCCTTCATCATGTCAACAATGTGGTGAGTTTTCTCTATGAATTCAGGAATGAACCTTCATAGAAAATTCACCTTTCCAAAGAAAGAATGAGCTATAGTTTTACTAGTAGGTACAGTAAGATTTTGGATATATTTGAATCTTTTTGAGTTAATTTTTATGCATTATCTAGATACCATGTGACTGATAAGTTTACCTTCTGCAACCCCAAAAACTAACTTCTTTAGATTAAGAGAAATACCATTTTGCTGACAATGTTCCAACACTTGTTGTAAATGATGCACATGATCAGGATGATGTTTAGAAAAAATGGTCAAGTTGTCAAGATATACCACAATAAACTTCCCTATTTTATCTCTAAAGGCAAGATCCATTGCTCTCTAGAAGGTGGTGCCAGCATTGATCAAACCAAAAGGAATTCTATGATATGTAAATGTGCCCTGAGGGGTAGTGAAAGCAGTTTTATATTGATCTACTTTATTAACTTCCATTTGATTATACTCAAAAAAAATATTTAACATAGATAACATTTTTGAGCCAATTACTATTTGCAAGACTTGATCCATGATAGAGGTAGAGGGTAGTTGTCCTTTAGAGAAGACTGATTGAGATTTCTAAAATAAATGCAAATACGAATCTCTCCATCATTTTTTCTTACAGGAACTATATTCACAATCCAAGTGGAATGATGAATTAGAAAAATTATTCTTGCATTCAACATCTTCTGAATCTTTAAAAGGACAATACTTGATATTTTGGGATTGTATTGCGTTTGTTTTTGCTTATGATGTAATGACCCAACTTTAAGAGGAATTTCATGCCAAATTTATTTAGGCCTGAGAGATTTCAAATCATGATAAGAATACGCCAAAACATCAATGTAATGGTGAAGAAAAGTAATGAATTTGAACTTTTCATCATAAGTACAACAATTCCCAATGTTGACTATTTTGAAATTTTTTTTGTACTCAAATTTATTTGATCAAACTCTTTAGAGGAACTTGAATCCATTTGTCACTACTTGATATACCTATCATGCTTATCAAATAACTTCTCAAGAGAAACCAAATCATTTAGAATTTTATTCTCTTTGAGTTGAAAAAACTCTTCACTAGTTTTTGAATCTATTTCAAGAATTGATTCATGTGGTGGAGATTCACTACCTTCAAAATAAATCTCCTCAAAGCTATCCATATTTTATAGAAAATAAATGATTTTATTATCACCATTAAACACTTACCAATGGTTGGCATTATCAGATAAACTTAGTTGAAACACCAGCTCAATAGTGTACTTATTTCCTTTGAAATTTTTATGAGGAACCATGAGGGTTGTGGAGATAGCCAATGAATCTACATGATTATTAAAATCTCTTGGTATTGTAGAAATATTAAAAACATCAAAACTTTCAATACAATTCCATACAAGATTGTGATAATGTCATAGTCTTTCATTTTTGGTTTGGTATAGACTTTGTACTTAACAAACCACCAATTCAACATCTCCTCAGGCATGAAGAATTTTAACAAATTTAGCACAAGAAAATTTTAATCTAAGTAAAAATGTTTCATATTCAGTAGTGTTTTTGGTATTTTAGAATTTCAACTTATATGAGTAAGGGAAAATATCTCCTTGTGGGGATATCAAAACAATTCTGGCTCTAGAACTGGTAGAAGAGTAGCTTCTATCAAATTCTAAAATCTAAACATCATAAGAATTTGGTCTTCTTAAAGATTTATCTTTGTTAATGAGGGAAGATTCCTTTTTACCTGAACTTTGCTCTAAAAATTCTTCTGATTTTATATCTAATTTTTTTGAATTTTCATCTAATAAACTTTTGTCTAATGAGCTAAAAACATCTTCAGTGGATATAAAATAATTACCCATTCCCGAGGATTCAACTTTTTCAATATTTGGGTAACAATATATTTTGACTCTTTCTTAGGAAGCAACTTTTTCATGATTCCTTTAACATGTATCCTTGCTTGAGATAGATATATGTTCAACTCTCCACCTACATCTTTGCAAAAATTATGTCTGAGCAGAATGCCATAGGAAGCTGGAACATTGGCCACTAAGATTGTCATCTTAATCCTCTTATCTATAAAAGTCATAATGCAAATTAGGCATCTTTGATTTGACCCAAAAGTGGTACTTTTTTTTTTCCATAGAGAAACATATCCCAAAAGTCTTCGTTAAGGTAAGACAGAGAGAATCTACTATCTTGGTGAGCATAACATTATCAGAGTCTCCAAATTATATTATAAAGTTGCTCAACTTATGACCATTTATAAATAGAGAAACATAGAAAGGTTCTATTTTTTTGGGGGCAACAAGTAGAGTAACGAAAAGATTATTTTGGGTGGATTTGTTCTTTGGGGGATCATGAGTCACTTTTGGAAAATCTTGTCTTGTAGGGATGATTTTTTTTTTGATGTATTCAGCTAACCTATCAAACTATTTAGGATTGGCTTGTAAGTACTCAACTTCAAATATTTTGATTTTGGTCTTCCTAACATGATCAATTATGTCGAATAACTAAAATAAACTTGAAAAAAAGGAAGGAAGTCCATTATTCTAGTTTTTTTTGATGTGGTACTGGTCTGAGAAATAGAAGTAGAAGGTACATGATTGTTTGAGGTACTTACTTTCTTATTGGTCACTGGGTCTTTTGATTAGAAAGGCAGTGAAGTCCCTCATTTAGCAATTGAGATCACTGGCTGAGGTTCTTCACTTACTTTTCACTTGTCATCTTTTTGAGTTGACTAGTTTTGGGACCTAGTAAAAACAACATAGGATCTGTCAAACACTTCTCCCTTTTTTGTAGCTTCATCTTGGTAATTCAAAAAAATAATGTTTGAGTCACTAGCTAATTCTTATTCTCACACTTTTGTAAAGATATTAGTGTCATCTTCTTGGTCCAACTCAGGTTGGAAAGAGAGATTATTTTTAGCTTCATGATAACCAACTATCGAGTTGATCGGTTCTTCTTCAATGGTAAGCTTCTCCTATGTGGGAGCAAGATGATTGAATTTCCCTTAAATTTTGGTAGCATTGTCTTGATATAAGTTTTTGGTAAATTTTCTCTTTGGTATATCTCTATAGGAAGGAGGAGTAGACATACCTTGGGATATTTGCCTTTTTAGAGCTAGCAATTCATTTGCTAACTTTTGTACCATAGGATCAGTGGTGCTTATGGAAGAACTTTTAGCAGATGAGGAAAATTTATTTTTATTATAATATTTTCTTATCTTACCTACCAAGATAAGATCATCTTCAACCTTGATAGCCAAAATTTGAGCTACAGAAAGATCTATAGGGCCAGGCCACCTTAACAGAAAATTCACTTCAAGAAGTTGAGAATTAATAAAAAAGCACTTAAGATTTTCTGGTGTTGGCTGAGAAATTATAGGGATCTTGTTCTTTAGCTTAATAAATTCATAAATGAAGTCTCACATATTCTCATGAAGCTCCTTATTCATTTGCATAAGCTGAGCCAATAAGGCATGTGCATCTTCTATGGATTTGAAACTAGCCTCAAACTTGGTCTTGAGAGTGTTCCAATTGGTTATAGTCTAAGCTTGAAGATGATAAAATAATATATAGTAGGACATTTCAATGTTTTGACAAAAAGTCTTACTGCTATATCTTCATATTCAACACCTATCACACCATAGGCTATGCAAAAAGCTACAATATGCTCACCAGGATGAACTTTCCCATCACCATAGAACTTGGGAAAATTCTTTCTTAAACTACAAGGTAGTTAATGTAAATGTGGGGTTAGATTTAGGGGGCCAAAATTGTTACCCCAAGGACCTTGGGCTGCCATGATGTGATGATTAAAGGGAAGGATAACAAACCCTTGTGGGGTATGTATAGACAAAACTCTACTAGCACTAGAACTAGAAGCTTCACCTGGTATTGGAGACTTGACGTTGGCAAGAGGAAAAATCCTAGTTCACTGAAGGTGAGATCATGGAGGAAAAAGATCAAAATTATTTTGTTGCACAAACTAAGACACAGGATCAACAATACCTTGAGCTCTCTAGCTTTGCATATATTATGGGTCTACCAAAATGTAAAATTGAAAAGAACTAGAAATGCTTCAATTTGAATTGTGAAGCTTCAAATTGCACGTTCTTCCCCAATGGAGTCACCAAAAACTATTGGGTGAATATTTTGTCACCAACTAACTAAAGACAAAATGGTTATATTAACCATAATGCAATGAGATAAATCTCTCCTTTCAGCAAAGGGAGGCTCCCTATAAACTATCACAAACTTAACTTATACTAAATATTAATTCAATGGTGAGATCATATCATCTATTTATATTTTTTTAGAAATGATGTTCACAAAATAAATGAAAACTTCCTTGACATTAACTGAATCTACAAGAAACCCATGAGGGCACAAGGTCTATCATTGCTTATATTACTAATTTATGACATATATCACAGTAGAATGAGGTGCAGCACAAAGTCTTCACCAAAAACTAGAACAAAGTATAGAATTATAAAAGATAAAAGTAGTTCAAAGCCTTTCCAATATCCTTTGTTCTAAAACACTAAAACACAAACTAAAGACAATTATAGTAGCATAAAGTCTCCATAATTAGCTTTATAACATCTCTCAAATTATTTTCACTTACTCTACTTATTTGATCAGATAGATAAGATTATATTAGGAAAAGGACATAAGAATAATTTACTACATAACACAAGTTATTTCAACACAAAGTTTGAAAGGTCACTTAATTTCTCATTCACTTGATGAAATTTGATTTACAATCTAAGCTCAAAGTCTCAAATTACCTTTCAATTTTGGTAGAGTTTTGCTTCCAATAACTAAGAGATATCTAATACAAAAGAGGCACTCTTTATTTATAGGGAGAGGCCTTGAGGTTTTTTGGAAAAAACCAAATTACATTGACCTAGTCAAAGATAGGAGTCCTTGTTGACTTTGGACATTCCATGTTTTTACATGTAATTACATATGAAAAAAGTACAAATAAAAATGTCTAAAGTAGTTACAAAAGTACATCTAAGAAGTGAAAATTAAATCAAAGGGAAATTGATTCAATTTGTATCCCCATCTTTTTTCATGTGAGTATCATACATAGTGAAATCCGCCTACATCTTGATATTGTCTGGATTAATAGTGTTTCTAAAACTCATGTTTTCTCTGACCATTGCATCTTTTACTATTGTGACTAATTTTACATGACTAGTTAACCTTTATATTTATACCTCATCACTTTCAACTTCTTCAAAGAAAACTAAGTCATCTAAAAGGGCTTCAACCAAAAAGATGTCAATGAAGAAAGATCCACAAAATAAACTACAACAAAAGTCATGATCATGCAATTAGGGGAAATACTAGCAATCTGGGAAAACTGCATGTCAATGATTATGACCATGGGTATGCACTTGAAAGAGATAAAGTGTGAGTAGGGTGAAAAACTAGAGGAAAGCAGGCTCAGAGAAGCAAAATTAAAAAAAATCCTAGAGTTAGGAAATTTAAGGGAATGCTTGCATGGGCATCAAAAACTACCGACTTTGCATGTAAAAAATGAAAAACATGCAAGAGTGGCAAAATTTGCTGCCTTTATATGTAGAAAATGAAAAACATGCAAGAGTGGCTAAAAATGCCACCTTTGCATGTAAAAAATGAAAAACATGCAAGAGCAGCAAAAACTTCCACCTTTGCATGTAGATAATAAAAAACATGCAAGAGTGGTAAAAACTACCACCTTTGCATGTAGAAAATGAAAAACATACAAGAGTGATAAAAACTACCACCTTTGCATGTATAAAATGAAAAACATGCAAGAGCAGCAAAAATTGCCACCTTTGCATGTAGAAAAAAAAAACAAGAGCAGTAAAAACTATCACCTTTGCATGTAAAAAATGAAAAACATGTAAGAGTGGCAAAAACTGCTGCCTTTGCATGTAGAAAATAAAAAAACATGCAAGAGCAGCAAAAACTCCCACCTTTGCATCTAAAAAATGAAAAATATGCAAGAGTGGCAAAAATTTTCACCTTTGCATGTAAAAAATGAAATATATGCAAGAGCGGCAAAACCTATCACCTTTGCATGTAGAAAATGAAAATTTTCTAACACCTTAAAAATGATCAAAATTAACATTTTGATCAGATAAAGACTACAATGGGTTTCACAATTTTTGAGAAATCATGATGAGGGAGTGTTTTAAGCTTTCCCAAGATGTCATCCAACATCACTTGAGATCAAGAGAATCTTTCCTCGAATGATAAACATAGAGTGTAGATTAAAAAATAGACAAGTTTCATAGGGGTTATCCACAAAATGAGCGTAGCTGATTTTGGGAGCAAAACTTATCAAACCAAATTTTTCTAAGTTTTATCTACATAGATGTGTTTGGAAAGGATTCAACCTTAGCTTTTATGAATAAGGAACTCATGAGTTACCTAATATAAAAACATTGCAACCTCATGAATCATTTGGCCATGGGTATGAATGAACTCAATAATCCACCAATTCACCCAAACCCATTACCACCATGGAGGAAGATATCCCATCCTTTCCAACCCAACCACTTTATCCACCTGAAAACCCTAATATGATCCCTCCTAAATTTTATTTTGGAACAATACTATAAGTTTGGGCCCTCTCATCTACCAAAAGGGTGCCAAACAAAATTTCTTCCACTCATGCACCCTCAAATGGTAGAAAACAATTCTCTTACCGTCCACACTATCCAATATCAAGATGATGATTCCATTCTTACCTAACTCAGTGTAGGGAATTATTCTATCCACAAATCCCTTCCTCCTAATACCTTGACCATGTTGAATGAATCCACCACTAATATCAACTTGGGCACTCCAAATAACCCTTGCATTATCAAATTGGGCCAATCATTGAATGCTAAGGAAATTCAAGATTTCTCCTCTTTCCTCTAATACCACAACATATCATTCACTTGGTCTTATAATGATAAACCCAGGATTGACCTTGTGATTCCTACCCATAACATAGTCATTCATCATGATGACAAACCTATCAAATAGAAGCTTCAACATATGCATCCTCACATAACCCTTCTCATCAAATATGAGCTTCAATGTCTTCTATATGTAAACTTCATTCAACCCACTGACTACCCTCAATGTGTCTCAAATATCATCCCTATCACCAAAGCCACTAAGGGTCTATGCATTTGTGTTTAGTTTCATGACCCTAACCTCACCTATCTCTAGGATGATTTCCCTCTATGTAACATTGACTAGTTTGTTGATCTTACAGCTAGCCATGAGATGTTATCTCTCATGGATGGGTTTTCAGGTTATAATCAGATCTTGATTGCTCCTAAAGATCATTTTAAAACTATCTTTATCACCCCTTTGGGAAGTTTTTACTATAGAGTCATGCCTTTTAGGTTAAAAATGTCTTGTGCAACCTACCAATGTTTCATGACTTATATCTTCCATGATATCATCCATAAGATCATAGAAGACTATGTGGATGACCTTCTTAGGAAATCTAAACTCTAAAAATATCACTTGACTATTATTATGATCATATTTGAATGCCCCATCCATTATCATGTTTCCCTTAATCCTAGAAAATGCATTTTTGGGTTCCTTTCAAAAAAGCTTCTTGGTTTTATCATCTTTCTTCATAGAATCGAAGTAAACCCTACTAAAGTCAGATAAATTTTGGACATGGCTCCTCCAACCAACCTTAAGACTAATGGCAGCCTTTCCATCACCATTTGAATATGGATGCCTCTTTCAAATAGAATAGTGATTATGAAGAAGCCTTTTATTCACTAAAATAGTATCTTTTATCACCACTAATCCTCACCCCTACTAAGGATGACCACCCCTTTTTCCTATATATTTCTACCACTAACCATTCCCTAGTGGAAATGATGGCTCATCGAGATGAATAACAAAAAGAGAAATTGGTATACTACATTATTCACACACTTGTAGAATACAAGACTCAGTATACACATACCAAAGAACTCTACTTAGCATTGAATTTCATGGCCACCAAACTCTGCCACTATATTCTTAACCATAAAACCTATATCATAACTAATACCAACCCATTCAAATACATGCACTCTAAACCATACCAAAATTAGTGCATGGCTAGGTGGCTCATAATCCTAGTTAAATTTGACCTTAAATTCCTCTAGTAAAAATCAATTAAAGGTCAAGTCATTTCTAACCAATTATTTGAAGCTCCTTTATTAAATAACCAACCACCTCCTCTTCCCTTTCTGGATGAGTCTATCATGACTCTTTTTCAAGAAGATGGCATAACCTACCAAATGATCATGTTATTTGATGGTTTAAAGTGCCAATAAGGAGGGGGTACTAGAGTTATTCTCATTCCTCTCGATGATGAATCACTTCCTCTCTCCTTCAAACTTTACTTTGAATGTCCCAATAATATTATCAAGTATGAATCCATAGTGATAGGTACCCAAACTGCTCTAACCTTGGGAATTAAGATAATCCACATCTTTAGTGATTCCCAACTTGTGGTCAACTAGGTAAACATATATTATCAATTTAAGAATGATGTCTTGTAAAAATATAAACTTTTAGTTGAAAAACTCTTAACATCATTCAAACATTACCTAGTCCAATCTATTCCCTGATATACCAACAAATTTTTGAATACAATGCATTGTATTTCTTCCCAAATTCATTCTCAACCCTCCAATTATAAAATATTTGTCATCATTCATCATTTTATGACACCCTCTTATAATCAATCTAACCTCCTTACCATTTTTAATATGGAGGAATCCCCATCTAATGTTTGTTATGACCAAACTTTCAACTACCTCAACCTAGGCATAATTCCTTCCAACCTCTCTAGGAACACCCAAAGAAACATTTTTCAAAGTACATCTTGTTACACCATACTAGGGGTAATCCTTTACAAAAATGGTTTTGGTGGTCTCCTTCTTTGTTTCCTACATAGCCGTGAAGCTTCCCATACCATCAAGGAAACACATGATGGGATCTATTGGGGATACTTTAGCGGCATAACACTCACTAAACATATCCTTCACCTTGGATACTATTAGCCCACCCTCAACCAAGACTACTGTGATTATGTAAAAAAGTGTGTTAAATGTCAATATCATGCTAATTTATATCATGTACTAGCCAATAGTCTCTAGGTATCTAAGTAATTTTAGATTTTCTCTCAATGAGGGCTTGATCTAATTAGGGAAATTAACCCCCATTCTTAATGGTGGCATAAATTCATCATCATAGACACCAAATATTTCACCAAATTGGTATAATCTATCACTCTTATCTTGACCAAAGTGGAGAAGATTTTTGACTTTATCAACCATCATATCATTTGTCACTTCGGTGTTCCTCATATGATCATCACTGATAATGGTAAATATTTAAAGAACAAGTAGGTTTAAGGGCTTTGTGATGCATTTGGCATTAAATTAAGATTTTTCTCACCTTACCATCCATAATAAAATGGATAAATAAAATCCTCTAATAAAATCCTTAACAAAATTTTAACCAAAGCAGTCAGTGCTTCAGGTCAAGATTAGCACTTACACATGCCATTTTCTTTATGGGCCTATTGTACTATCATTTAAACCTCTACGAGTGATACCCCTTTCTCTTTAATCTTTAGATCAGAAGCAATCTTGATTCTTGAAGTTCAAATCCCCTTTCTTCACATATATTTGCAATAACTCATTTTTGAAGAAGATTTTTGTCATCATCGTTTAACTCAACTTGAGCTACTTGATGAGCATAATTTAGTGGACCTCACCTACCTCTATATCTATCAAGATCATATCAAACACACTTATGATAGGCACCTCAAACATAAAAAATTCAACATCAAAGACCTCATCCTAAAAGAAAACCAACATGTAACCAACATGGAGAAAAGTAAATGAGGCAAGTTTGATTTTAATTGGCTTAGACCCTACATCATTACCCATAAGTATGGATTAAGATCTTATTATTTGTCCTCTGTCAAAGGCAAACCAAAACTTGAGCCTCTCAACACTTTTCATCTACGTCCTTTTTTATGTTATGGAAAGATCAAGCTCACTCTTTTTGTCTAACTTAAGATCATCTCTCGGTTACGAGATTTTAACCTTCACCCATCTTTCTCCTCTCCTTTTAAGGAAAATTGATTAAAACATAGAACCATGTGATTAACCATCATAGTCATAGCCTAATCCTAAATATGGGTGCCATGGCTCTACCCTTAGGATGGTTCTCATGGATACTTTTCATCTCTAACAAGATGGAATCCCATGGTCATTATCTCTAAAAAACCACACCTTTTCATATCATTAACCTTCTTGTGTTAAAATTTTGACCTCATAAAGGTAAACTTCTAAACCTAATTATATTTGTCCATGTCTAAACACATTGAATCTTGAAATAATTTTGATACTAATTCATTATTTGGGTCAATATCTTAAGCCATACAGACTAGTCGCTTGAAGGATAGCTATCCAAAAATAAAATAAAAATTACCAATTGTAAGGTAGACTACTCCCTTGAAGGACAAATATCAAGAACATTAAACAAAGCCAATAATCTTAGACCACTCCTTTGAGGGATGGCTATGTTAACTTTATCAAAATTAGAAAATTTCCATAGAAGCTTCTTGCATCGATCAACCTCCCATATACAACATTAAATTAAAAGACCCACTATCATTATAAATTCTAAAGTCACAATTGGATTTCAAGCAACATAATAAGTTGGAAGACGTAATCAGTTTCCACATATAGACTTACCACATTGATCAGTCTACATCTAACATATGACATAGAATTATATGTTATTACTCTTAGATAACCTATAGAAGGGGGAAAAAAATTCACATGAGGTTATCATATATATCACACATTACCCTTCACACCACCTATAACCCATCTTCCCTCCAAACTATCTATAGATCAAGGGATTTAGAGCTTACTTGACAACCTGTGATCAAAAAATATTTTTTATCAACTAAAAATTGTTCATGCACAACATTTGAAGGGATTATATTCATTAATCCAATCCCACTTAAGGTCTATTTTTGGTCCTTACCAAAAATAAAGCATCATTCCCTATTCTTATCTTACTGTGCTTGTTTGATGTTTTCATCATGACTTTCACCATCGAGTGTTGTAACAATAATAATTATTCTTTTTACATTAAGATAGAATACAAAAACCATAACCATATCACTCATAATAATAAACATAACATTCATAATTATTAACATAACCTTAAGCATGATAACATTTAATTAGTGACATCTATTGCATTTTGTACATGTTTATAGAAAACTATGCAATATTTTATATAGGGTGTGAGGAGTCGCACAACACATACATATTAATCAAATTGCACATTGACTAAAGAACATGCGTACATTATTTCCCTACCTAAGCATTAGACTAATTATCTGGTGACTTTGGATTTGTGTTTATCCATCCTTATACTTTATTACTCCCAGGAATTAATTATGAAGAAAACATCATTTATTTAATGAAGTTTATGCATTCCAAAAAAAAGTCCTCAAGCAGACCATGGTTAGATAGATTGGGTGTAGGCTAAGAGTTTTGTAGTGGAAGATGCTTTAGTTTATTGTTGTTTTTGTTGATGATGATGATGAATGTGGTCAAATATGGTAGTATTAGTGCATGGAGGAACATGCACCATAATTTGTAATAAAAATTTGAATGGTGATTCTGTGAAGGCATATGTGCTTGCATGAAGGGCATAATCTGATCTTGGTCTTCGTATTTATCATAATTTTTAAAATATAATACTTTCCCATTCTTCCTCACTAACTTCATTATCTATTCCACTGATTGGGAATGTTATATGATGTTGTTGATTCTCTTGAATAGTATTCCCACATAAAATGGTCTTGTATACCTACCTTTTCACATGGATACATCACCCTCGATATGATTGGTTGTGTTGATAAAGCCATTATGCACCATCATGTTATCTTTTTTTTACCCTTATCATTGGATTTTCATCTAATGTCTTTCCTTGCTTTGTCATCTTGTGACCCGTGTAAGCCCGGTGGTCATTTGCATCATTGTCACCTTTAACCCTATTGATGTAAATTAGCTTCCAACCATGGGACATTGTAACAATAACACCTTTGAACCTACCACTATTTTGGTGGTGGTAACTCCAAAATCCTTGCCACTATAGAAAATCTTCCATCATAGGTAGGCCACCATAAATTCACAACAATGCATTCACCTTCTTATCCTCTATATGGTATTATTACTACTAGCCCATTTCCATAAGATATAAATGTCAGACCCCAACCATTGGCATATCCTGCTCAAACATGGTAGTCTTTTTTTTGTGCCAGCTAAATGTTCAAACATATCCAAGAAATGATCACCGTCTTATCCAAATATATAACCAATATCCTATACTATGTATCTCCTTTCTACAAGGGCCTCTTCTATGTGGAACCCTAAGTCATCTATTCTAAGGAACTAGGATAGAGAATATAGATGTAATCACCTTTCATCTAGCCTAATAATTTAGCTCTTGGGTTAGGCACAGTCCATCCTCTATCACTCACCACACTACCTAGTATCTAACTCATAAAATCTACTTAGCTGTCAAAGAAATTCTTTGTAGGTCATCACTTCACTATTGCCCTTAAAACCTGGCTCATAGTGATGATGACCTTTCACCAACATGACTATGTATATCTTGATAGACACCCACCCCCTACAACTTAGCTCATAGAGATAAAGGCCAACACTATACTTATACCCTCACACAATTTGAGAAGATGCAACCTCCTTGTAATGACACCTCTCCTTTGGATTAGCTCTATTGAAGGACATTTATGATGCTTAACATTGTGTTACCTTCTTATTTATCCTAATTTACCCATTTGTGTCTCTCATCCTAATAAATATGGGATCATTGTGGTATCTATTCACCAATATACACCATAGACTTTCACCATCACCTTCACCAAAACCCAAAACTATTATTTTATAAAACCTTCTCCATCAGCCTAAACCAACCTAAGTGGTCTATCAAATTAGGACAACCAATTTGAACTACTTAACCAAACCTTGTTGACATCCATTGGCTTGATGTCCATGGACTATGTAGGTGCTATTTCACTTCTAAGGGTAGATCAGTCACTAAAAACTAATTAATAACCCCTTTTTCTTCTCACCCATTTCCACCACTAATAGTGCCCTCTTTCCTAGGGCATCCTATATCAAGGAATTTTTTGATTTTTCCTAGAATACTTATATTTTAACATCACCTAATGTTTCCTCTTCATTTTTGCCCAATTTCTAGGAGAACTACAGCAACCTGAGGTCTTGTTGGACTCTGTAGGCAGTGCTTGGTTACTGAGGTTAGCTTAGCCACATCCTTTATTTTGCTTTCCCTTCTCACCTAAAATATTTTCCTCCACTTCTCTACCTATATCCTCACCACCTCCCTCCCTTTATCAAGTCAATCTCTTTTAACCAATTTTCTAGATTATCAATCTCTTTTAACATAAGGGTTGATAGCCTTCCTCATTGACCCCTCTTATCCCCCATAAAACCACCGCTTACTCTGCTTCATTGGCCTCCCCATCATCTTTCCTTGTGCATGCTTTTTAGTTCACTTCCCCACCCATGTTTTACAATTTTTGAATCTTTTTCACCTTATTACCAACCTTGTCCTTTATCCCCTTCAACTTATTTCTCCATCCTCATCATCTCTCCTTGCCCTTGACTATTTGTTGTACCCTATTTATCACTATCTTTTCCTCACCAATTCAACATCATAATATGCATCTTGAAATCTTTATATTTCCTTTATTGCTCCACTATTTATTTATGTATACCACCACTCTCTACCATTTTACAATTCTTCCCACCATACCCATTTTACATTCTTCTTATTTGATTTTTTTATGCATCCTTTCATCCTTTTTTGTCTTCCTTGTTTTCCTCCACAACTAGCTTCTAGTTAGACATTTATCCTTTGAGAAGCCTTCCATAATTGTCATTTTATTATTATCTCACCTTTCCTTTTACCCTTTGCATTCCCCTTTTCTTCTTTCTACATTAGTACCCACTTATCATTTGCATCTATGTGAGTATCTATGCTTTCTATCCCTACTTCAATTCTTTCTTTTTCTTCTTATCATCCCTAATCTTCATCCCTTATTTTAATCTCATATACTTTTATTATGTTCCACTATTTATTCACCACCTCACCACTTCTTGGCTTGAAAATATCTTCTAATCACCCCTTCATCTTGTCAATCCCTTATAACAAGTTTATTTATAGATACCTTCTCCCTTCACCTTCTGACCCACCCATCCTTTACTTCCCCTTATTTTCCTTAACTCCTTTACCATTTTCCATCGCATCCTCATCTCCAAAACCACCATCTACTTTGCTTCATTATTTATCTCCTTACCTATAATCATCCTTGATCCTTGGTTAAGATATCATCTACTTCTTCACTTTCTTATCATCCCTTTTGTATCCTCATTTCATTCCCTTTTCCTCATATTTCCTTTCTCCTATTTATAACCTTGTTTTTCATTTTAATCACCAAACTATTTTCTCTGTGGTCTAGTTTTAAACTTATTTCCAAACCCTTCATGGTCTCCCATATTTATCATCCTCCCCTTACACTTTTCAATTGTTACACTTCTTTATCCATCTTTTTCATTTCTCCAATCTATCATTCTTTAGCACATCGATCACCCCCCATCTTTCACCTTTTATCTTTCTTCTCTTTGCTCCATTTCATTTCATTTTTTCATATCTATTAAGGACATTACTTGTTCTTATTGACATTTTTTACCTCCTATATGACCATTCTTGGCTCCTTCCACCTTCTCCACCTTCATCTTTATCTACCACCTGATTGTATTCTCTACCTATCTCTTCATCCATCTCTTGGTTTGGCTTCACCTCATCCCTTATTGGATCTCCCTTAATTTTCTCCCATTCAACCTCTAGCTCCTTAGAGTGTAGTCAATAGTTGTCCCACTTTTAAGTATATTTCCTTGTCTACTTCCATGTGTCCTCCACACCCATGATTTAATGCACAAACTCTAGTTAGGTTCATTATTTTAGGTACATCCCTTTCTTCCTTTAATGTCTTTGCATGTTGAGCCTATATCTTCTTTTTTTATCCCTCTCTAGCTACTCCTATCACCTTTTTCCTTTTTACACCCTCTACCATTGTTTCTCTTATATGATTAGAATGTATAGCATGCTACAATATTGAATCTCTTCCATTCAACTTTGGTTTACTATGAGATATATACCAATCCTATGACTCTATGACATAATTGGATAGGTGCACTAGCTCATACAACCCATAAGCAAGTCTGAACACTATTAAATAATTAGGATGATGATTCATTCCTCACCCCCTCTAGGTTTGCCTATTTCATCCCCTCTTACCCTAAACTTTAGAGATGTTAGAATCATAACCAAAATTACCTTCAATTGGATGATTTGGGGTACCCACGTGTGGATGCTAGCTATACCCTCTCATGTGACTTACCTCCCAACCAATAATTTCCCTTGACTCTCCCTACCCAGCTACATCCCCCTATACACTATAATCACCTTCATTTTTAATCACATTCCCCCTAACAACCTTTTATAGAATTCAACTCTTCCACCAAATTATTTTCTCCTTGAACCTCTCTATCTATCTTTATACATTCTTTTTCTATTTTCTCTCTTAGTTATCCATTTGTACCATTTATTTCCCTCCCTATTTAAACATGTTCCATCATTTTATTAATATTATTATTATTCTCCTCACTCTATATTACAAAACCCCTTAGTGTCTTTCTCTAAATTCCCTCAAAACTCAACACTTACTTATTTTGGAGCCCCACTGGCTCAAGGGTCAAGGCTTTGAATCTTCACCACTTTTCATTTACCCACTCTACTACTTTTCTTCCTTGAATCATTGAATAATACCCTTCCATAGCCTATTAATGACGTTTTTGTGGAGTATACATAATGTCAGATTAATTAGACGGTGATGAAAGCACTTGTCAGATCACCATGGCAATTCAAGTAGTGCCAAATTTTCTAAAGCTTGATAAAGCATATTTCTCCTTTTTAAATGGTGACATAAATTTCTTACTTGAACCTACTTATCCATGGTTACAAATTATTTTTGCATAGTTGACACAATCATATAATTGCATATTAGGTGATCTCATCCACCATTTTTATCAAAATAATCAATAAACTATTTGATAACCATATTTTCCACCATTTTAGAGCTTTCCTTTCTACAACATCCTTTAATCATACTTAACTACATGATTTCAAATTGGTGAAACCATGTTAACCAACACTCCCCACCTCAAAAAAACTACATTAGTCTTGAATTTTATTTTAGACATTATGTCGATAGAACTATATAGGTAGCATCCACTTGCCTAGTGTATATGGAGTTTGCTCAGCCACCCCATTCCAACCAACCAACCAGTTTCCCACATCCACCTTGACATTGGTCATTTTTGACTAGACCTCATCATATAATTTTTGATGACCTTATCTTGGTCCTTTTGACCATATAGACCAATTTTTTTATGTTGAACATTTGAATTTTCACCATCTCATGTACAACCATACCATTTATGTTATTCTCAAGAGCACTTCTTACCCTAGATTCTTGAGTAAACACTAATCTTGTCTAGGATACTTGATAAGACTAACCATATAAACTATGACCAATGCTAGGTATTGGTTACCTTGTAATTTATCCTAAAACCTAACCTTATTGTTACCAACATAGTAGCTGTAGTCTCTACACAATCTTGACTATTGTGCTTAGACACATTTTGTGAACCCATTGGCATTTCACATACCCAATTACCTTATGGCACAACCTAGTTCCTCCCCACCAAATGCTTATCAAACTTACACCCAATTCAGCCTTTCCTCATTGACTCTTAGTTTGAGGGGGAACACCTCCTCCCATACTTAGGGCACCCTAACCTCCAACCAAACAATTAATTTTTGTTTTTCATCTTGTTAATTCAAAGCTACATAACAAAAAAGGGTAAAATATATACACTAGAAAATTACACATTTATATTTTTTGATGACTAAATTCCTCAAGACCCCCTAAATACTCCCTAAACCTTAATAACCCTTAACCAACCCCTCTTAACCTAACCAAATAACTATTGAAAAATACTTTTTTAAATTACTATTTAAAATTACTATTCACTATCACTATTCACTATGTGACCCACTATCAGTATTCATGATGACATGACAAGTGACATGGCATGTGATATGATAAGTGACATGGCATTGAAATGTCAAGTGACATGGAAGGTGATTTCGGAGGTGATATGGCAAGTGACATGGCTTATAAGTGAGGTGGCTTGATGTGGGACATAATAATCCACTTGGGACCCTTTTTTAAGGTGTTTGATGACCATTATGAAACATGTATTTTACCTTCACACATGAAATTAACCTTCAAAATAAGATACCTACCTATTTAGTACTTTGGGAATGACAAAGGGCATCCATTTTTGAATTCTTAAATCTAAATGGCACACTAACCAACACAAATGGGATTCCCTACCCACCTAATTTTTATTAATTCATCCACCACATAAAAAATGTTGCCATACTTATAATATTCCTCTTTTAGCATGACTCTTCACAACATATGCTATAAATACCTCCCTTTCCTTCACCGAAAGTGAAGTTGGAAGTTATTCTTTGGTTATTAACATCTTATTATATGTATTTGAAGGAGTTCATCATTTTGGAGGTCATAATATTATAGGATTGAAAGAATTCAATTCAATGAAGCTCTGCCAGAATTACTACAAGAATTTATCTTCAACATCATCATCAATAACACCATCAAATTCATCATCAATATAGCTTGGAAGGTAATACCCATTTATTTTGTATTTAATTTAAGTATTTACTTGTTATTACCTTGACCTTAACTTCATTTTTTACCATTTTCCATCTTAATTCATTGATCTCATTTGCCACCTTTGATCATTTTAATTCCATTTACCATCTTTGTCATTTTACCACCTTTACCCTCTTTACCCCTTTGCCATTTTCACCCTCTTTATCTCCTTCCTCTTTGTCCTCATTAATTACTTATTGTCTTATACTTTTCAACCATTCATATATCTCATATTTACCATAATAAACAATTTCAAACCTCAACTAAACTATCTTTACCATTACCATATTGCCAAACCACAACTACCACTTTGCCTTAATCAATTTTCAGCACTAGTTAATTTATCTAGTCATAGTTTTGGAAAAATATTTAACTTGTTGGTTTAAAATTTAATTATTTATTATTATTTTATATTTTAATTTTTTATTATTTTATGCAAATTCCATCATTTATATATATCAACTTAATTGTTGAAAGTAGGGGGATTGATAGTCTCCTAGAAAGCTTTCGCTTTTAGGATCTAGCTCACGCTAGAAAATCCACCCATATAATTGTCTAAAAAAGAAGTCTCTTTTAGTGTTTTATTATTTTAAATTTATCCTACCAAGCCAAATATGATCTCTTCCACAATCACATGGATCCAATGTGCACACTTCAATTTGTGTTCTTCCACACCCTTCATAACTAGTTTCTTCTTTTCACAATTAGGAAAAATAAAAAATTAGATAAAAATCATACCCTTATGCATGTTTAAAAGGTATCTACTAGGAGATAATTTCATGGTGCCCTTGATTATCTTCAAAGGTATATTCTAGGAGATTCTTTGAAGGGTCTTGTTATACCTTCAAGGGTTCTCGTAGTAGATACCTTGAACATGCCTGTGATTAAATAGGCCTAAAGGATAAATTATGGATGAAAACATAATAATCAATTAGTTCATCTACGAATATAATCCCATTTGATCTTTCCCGAGGTTACTTAGACATAAAAAATAGGTGAGGTTTGATAAATAACCATTCAATTTTGGAACCAAAGAAATATAGGGACTAAAAATACATTCTCATCAGGTTGTTAAGGTTTGTATGAGTCTAAGGTAACTGACTTGGCATTGATAAACAAATTTAATGGGAAAGATACTTGAGAATTGTTTGTTGTTCATTGGGAAGATCTTCATAAGAAGGTTTCAATATACTAAGGGATCAAATTGGGAAATTTAAAGATAGACTAATTGAGTATCAAATTGTAAGGGGATTAGCTTTGAAACTTGGACCTGAATCAATAATTTGAAGGTATCTCCAACTATAAATAAAATTTCACTTAACGAGATCAAAGCATTACTAAATTAAAATCAATAAATTTGAAATAAATTGGAGTAAATTTGAAATAATTTAGAATATATTTGTATGAAATTGATGATAATATTTACTTTAATTATAGTTTAAAATTGATAAATATACTTGAAAGAGTCATATGGTGAAGTTGCATCCTTATAAATAACAGTTTATAACTACTAGCATGGATTTTATGCTTTTTCCCAAGAATGTGATGATAGACATTATTTTGATTCTCCAATCCTTTTCATATTTTTGGCTTCAATTTCTAGTATATCTACTTGACGTAATATAACTCATTTTTAATTTTTGATTTGTAACACAATTTTGAGAATTACAATCAATTAACACCATGATGGAAATTGAAAAATCATCTCTAACGATCCCTTTAAAAATAACTTCATCCAATTTATTTATGTTTATATTGAAGGTATTAGAATATATTTTCCCCCAAACAAACATGAAAAAGGCTATAGTTCCATGTTCAAAATTTATTTAAATTGATCTCAAATTTATTATGAGATATTTCTTATTTTATAATCTTCTTTTTTTCATGTATCATTAATTTACATATATTTTGTTTTGTGTACAACAAATAATAAGTCATCTAACCCCACAATTAATATTTTTTTAGAAGTCAGTTTTAGTTCCTCCTTTGAAATGTCTATAATTATTTAAAAAGAAAGAAATCATTCATTATCAATATTATATTATAAGAAATATAACATGGAAATTTTATAATAAAATGTTTTACATGTTAGATTGATCATTGGTGTGCTTATGTTTTACATTTCATAATATAAAATATAAACATAATGCATTTAATTTGATGCATTTTTTATTTTCATTTCATTAAATCTTATAAAGATTCATATAAACATATATAAAAATATATACATGCTCAGGTACATGCAACTATACTCATTATACACGGACATACCATTTCTATTGCTAGTTTTGTAACATACATATGCATATACATGTTTATAATGAATATTTATAACTTGACCATAAATTTATCATATTTTGAAACATTCTAGTTTTTCCATAACTTATTTCTCATATACATTGATAGGAATTTAACATTGATCAACCAAAATCTATATTCTTACATTAATGAAAGTATCAGTTATTCTATGCATATCAATACACATTTATATGTTTATACATCCCATCACAACAAAGAAAATAAGATTTACTCATTCTAAGCCAAATTTCACTATCACTAATTTAAAATGAATATACACATATAGTTTATCCCCCTTGATATACTTCTAATAAGACACATCAAATTTAAAACTATTTGAATCAAGAGAAATACAATTATTTCTAGCACAATATACTTTATTAATTTATTTCATTATATAAAAGAATTCTTATATCTATCATGTGTGTGTGTGTGTGTGTGTGTGTGTGTGTGTGTGTGTGTGTGTGTGAGAGAGAGAGAGAGAGAGAGAGAGAGAGAGAGAGAGAGAGAGAGAGAGAGAGAGAGAGAGAGAGAGAGAGAGAGAGAGAGAGAGAGAGAGAGAGAGAGAGAGAGAGAGAGAGAGAGAGGGGGCCCTTTTTCATCAAAATATTCTTAATATGAAATATATTATTCATAAAATTTCTCACAATCACAATAATTTTATCCATTCAAATAAATAATTTTTATATTAATAAAGATCATGGATACTCAACATCAAAATTTATTTTATTGAAGAAACAATATAACACATATTGTTTTATTTTAAACTGGGTAAATCACAATATGTAGACAAAATTGTAATGGGTAAATATAACCACATTAAAGTTGACACAAAAATAAAATGAACACACACTTCCAAATCCTAAGATCATACAAGTACATATTTTATTGTCTTCTACAATATCCTGTCCGTAAAGAAAAATTCAATTGTAATGTGTTTACATAAATAAAGATAATTAATATATTCTAGTGTATGAAATTATATAATTACACATTCATTACAGAAGGTTTTCATCTTTTTTTTACCTTTTTGTAGTTTGTATAGATGCACTCTTTCATTGAAACTTTGGTTCTTTTTTTCCTCCAAGGTATTATATAATGTAGTAACTAAAAACTTTCATCATTAATTGATTTGATATTTTTATTTTAAAAATGTGTCTTATTATAGAGTTTTACCTTGTCTTTTTTTTTAGATACAACAAGATGCAGATATGTGTCATGAGTTTTTATGTTGGACACACAAAGTTGTAGAGATATGTTTTGAAATATTTTAATTAAAACATAAATAGATGAATAAATATTTTGTGAGTATTATAAACATTTGATAAATAAGAAATTATATACTTGTAAAAATATGCATGATATTATCTTACGTTATTCAAATTGTAATGTGTCATGTTCATTGATTTGATTTTCCATTATTATTGTTTCTTAACCTACATGAAACACCATTACTTCTACAAACTATAAGATTGCAAAGATTTTTAGGTTTGAAAAATAAAGCATACACACTGAAAGATTGTTAAGATTTTATATTTTAAACATGAAGCATGATTATAAAATAAATTAAAAATGTTATGCACTTGGTATTGATTTAAGTGGTTGTTCTTATATTGGTTGAATTTAATTTGTTAAAAAATTGTGAAATTAAACATTAAAAATTATTTGTTCTTTAGTTTTTGTAATTAAAGATAAATTACTTTATAATTGTGTAAAATCGTGCACTAATCCAACTCCTGTATATACCCCTATCACATCACATGTATATAAATTATTAAAATTAGAGATAAATCTCTCCCACAATAAGTTATCTATTTTAATTTTGAATAGCCTTCTTGTTTTGTGTGAACCAATCATTTGAAATATTGGTACTTATTTATTGATGTCAACACCTTCCTCTAATTTGTTTTGTTGTGAATGGAGGATGAAATATTCAAGATGAAAATTAGTAAAATCCTAAGAATAATTGATACCTGTAATATGAGTATAATTGAATCCATCATTATTTGGAACCTAAAGTATGACACTTATTTTTTTTCATGTAATAGATATCACCAACACAAATTTTTAAGAGAGTTCTGAATGTTAGAAAAATAAACAAATTTGTGAATGATAAATACTTTAAAATCCCCAATAATAACTTTATCAATAAATGTCTAAATAAATAGATGAAGATGTTCTTCCTTAAAATTTTCAATGAGATTCAAAAGATCAATAATTATCAAATCAACATTCACACCAACAATGAACATTACAATGTAATCTTATAAAATGGATGGCTAAAGACATGGAAGGTCATAATGGTAGTTAGATATTTTTGTATCTATCTCAGGAAGTTAACCTTCATCACTATCTAGTTATTTTCTCAATATGCTTATTGAATCTGGAGATAATACTTCATACCCTTTTTATCTTTTGAAATACCTTCATCTAGAACATACAAATCATCAAACCTTTTTCACAAATTGTATAATGATCCATTATCTATTTAGGTGTGATTTGTTTTTCTATTGGTAGTGTTAAAACATGGTTGGAGAAATAATTTACAACTTTTGACAAAATCTTACTCTCTAGATTCACCTTTTTGCACCAAGTATCCATTTTGTTATACCTAGGGGTTTTCAAGAAGAAAATAAACCCTTTTTTGAATAAATCTGCTAGTTTTATTTTTTGTTTGTCTAAAAATAATTGAATATTTATAATTATTTTTATACCAATCAGATTTAAATATTATTTATCTGAACTAGGTAATGTACCACTTTCAAATGAATCAAATGTCTTATCAAAACAATCCTAAATTATTATTCCATTAAAAGAAGGCATTTTGTTTCATGCAATTGTGTTGAATAGTCCATTTGTGTGAACACATGTTTATCTTGTTCATGTGTTTATTCAATCTTTTTTCCCTATTTCAATAGTTTTTTAACCTCTCAATTGGATAAGGTCACGTGTAGATCTAAATCTTTCTACAAAGGAATCCTTATAAATTTTTTCATTGGATTCATTATATATGTTACATATTTTGTGAATAATATGGAATGGAGGTCAAATTTTTAGAAATCTTGCCCTTCTAAAAAAATATTTTTTTCTTAATGATAGTGAATTATATTTCACCTCTAAAAGAATTCTCTATTGTGTTGTGATTGTGTGTTGGCCATCTACAATTTTGAATTTTATGGTTTTTTCTCAATCATATATTTAAGGAATTATTTTGATTTAATAATACATTGAGGTTTATTAGTATCAAAAGGAATTAACAAAGCATCCTTCATTGAAACATGATTATGTATTACAAATGAATGAATTATAGCATTCATCTTTTTTTCATTCAAATTTCTTATTTTAGTATTGACATCCCCCAATTCACAGAGCCCTATAGGAATGTTCAAGGCATAATTGCTAGAGGAAATATACCATGTAGAGAATTCACTATGTGTTTGATCAAAATATTGTGTCAATAAAAGTATATCAACATTTTTTCTATATTATTTTTCTTAAATGTTATGAGTAATTGTATAGAATTTTTCAAATCTACATACAAATATGTTTCCCTTGTTTGTCTTGTTTTCTTCAATGTTTTTTCTGTCATGATTGTAGGGCATCTTAAAAACACATTTACATGGTGGAAATTAGAAGAAGTGTTTGCCTCTTGGTCATGTTTTTATCTCAACATATTTTGTATTATAATGACCAAATTACCTCTATCTATCAAGCCAAAAATTTCAAGGTTGTCATATCTATTCAAATTAAACTCAAATCTTTCAAAATAAGGAGAAAAAATATTTTTTGTCAATTTTATTTTACTAGGTGTAAATTTATTAAAATTAGTTATATCATGATATAGAATTACCTCTTCTCCATTCCATACTTCTAGTTAGAATTTAAGGGCATATTCAAGTTCATATTTATCATAGGAAATATTTATTCCAATCCTAGAATATTTTTCCCATATATAGTGCTAAATAGATAATTATCTACATGCATATTTATCACATTAAACAACTCAAAATACCAATCAACAAGAGGAATTTTATCACCACCATAAAATTGAAGATGGTGATGTGGATTTAATTTTAGTTTTGGAATTTTAAACAATACCAAATTCTCTTGGAGTGAGGCCTTCTTTTGCCTTTTAAGTGTGGGAATTCCTTTCTTGCTTAAAGACATTATGCAAAACAATTGAAATGATTTAATTATTAAACATTTGTAAAATGTAAGTTGCATATTGTATGCATTATGAAACTATTTTTTAGTAAGTAGTAATTAATTATATATTAATAAATGTGAATTCTAAACTACAATAAAAAATACATATTAAATCGTCACAATATATACACTAACTCGCACTTAAACTAATAATGTATGACCAAAATAAAAATAAATTACATGTAGAGAGATTTAAAAATCATTCAAAGTGACTATAAATTTTTAAAATATTAGGCACCAACCAATATTCATAACATTATTTTATGAGAAAAGGAATCCACAAACATTTGTTTGAAAGGAGAAAGATAAGGGGGATGTAAGTTTGTAATATGTGTCAAAATGCCCATCAATAGGTACCTTCAAGGTATCTCCTAGGAGATAACTTTCAAATATGAACACGAGTGAATTTTTCCTTCAAGGTATCTCTTAGGAGATACCTTCAAGTTAACCATGATAGTATTACAAGTGTATCTTAATGCCCTTGAAGGAATCTCATATAAGACACCTCAAAGGGTTTTGTCATAAATTCAAAGGGATGTTGAATGTATCTCCCAATCGATAACTTTAACATGCACATGGATAGATTGTTACTTCACCTTAAAAGAACTACTAGGTGATAACTTGAAGGGCCTTCTTATACTTACAAGGGTAACTTCAAGGTATCTCCTATGAAATACATTCAAGTTACCCATGAAGGTATCTCAAGGCCTTTTATGACATATCTTAGGAGATATCCTGAAGGTTATTATCATACATTCAAGGGGACATTAATGGTATCTCCTAGAATTAATAATAATTGCAAATATTTTTTTTTATGAAATCTAAAACTAGGCTCTAGAGTAACCCATAGTGCATGTATACAATTCCCATTGATGCATCTAGGAGATATGAGATCATATAAAAGTGGCCAATAATATGCCACTTATCCTTATATAAAACCTATTGTTATAGACTGACACTAATTATATCCCCTAGGTAAAAATTAAAGGCCAGGATCACTAACATGTATAAAGCAAAACCCATTATAGGTGAAGAAAATGGATACTTAGGAAACCATAAAGTCTATTTAGGAGGGCCATCTTAATGAAAACCCCCATATTAAACCTAGTGATAGGTACAAGGTTTTTCTCTTTTAGGATGATAATTTATTCAATGATAAGATAGGTTACACCATTGCACCTTGCATGATAAGGAATCCTATATGCCATGCACACTAGGATAGGGTGGTCAAATTTGAATTGAATGAAGGTGATAAACT
Organism: Torreya grandis; assembly: GCA_037957365.1. Lineage (NCBI taxonomy): Eukaryota > Viridiplantae > Streptophyta > Pinopsida > Cupressales > Taxaceae > Torreya > Torreya grandis. The sequence goes on from JARHVA010004390.1 coordinate 1,099,087, forward strand.
CATAGATGCTAACACGTAATGGTGCATGAGTTGGATATCAATGCAAGAGATCTATTTACATTGAGTCCCAAAACCAAGTTCACATCATTAAATCATTCAAGCTCATATAGACTTTAGCTTCAATGAATCCAAAGAGCCATAACTACTATTATAAAAAATATATGACTTGAGATATTTAGCTAAGTGAAGAAACACCATTATCTAAATCTTGAGATATACTAACGCTTAGCATAATTACCATGGCATCATCTTTTAGGACTTTTAGGATAGCCCCAACACCATCTAGTTCTTTGATAAATGATTCTACAAAATAACTCAATACTATGTTTGAGTGTACTGTATTCGAGAGATATTATTTAAATTATTCAATTTTAAGGGAAGTAATCAAGGATGCTAATATGTTTGAATTAGAAGAAGACATAACAAATGATAATAAGCAACTAATAAAATATATTCTCCCTATTAAAATATATGCCATATAATATTAGACTACAAAAATAGAAGTGATATCATACATTAATTTGATATGAGGTTTATTCTTTGAAGGAAGAATCATAGATGGAGGTTATTTGCATTACACAAGTAATAAGACTATTATGACATACATATCCAGATAAAAATTCAATAGGAATTTAAGCTTGCATATTGAATATGTCACATATGATTTACATATTGTAGTTACATGGAAAAGGGAAATCCATCCAGAGTGAGCTCTTTTAAAATGGATACTACCCAGTGAGAAATTCACCTTGCATGAACATGCTAAGAGCCTAATCCTCATTACCAGTTTTAGAATGGGAATCCATCCAGGGATGGTAATATTTAATAGGATATTTGGTCATGATATTATCTACTACATACACCTAGAATGGGTTCCCCTTCTATATCTTCTAACTACCTTGGATAATACCTATGCATTCAGGGAAATAATTAACACATTACTCAAGAAGTAGATTCTATAGAAGGAAAAGTAGCCATTGGGGGAAATTTTATATATGATGTCCTATATTTTATATGTGATCATGGGCACTATGTATAGGTATAATAGAGTCAAATAGGACCCCACTATTGAGGTCACAAGAAATAGGAGATGTGACTACTACAAATTTTGGCATATGTAATCATATGAAAGGAACATAATCAATATGGCCAAGGAAATTTATCCTTAAATGTGGATGAATATTCATGATGAGACATTGCCTATAATTTCCCCATATCCTACACATTGCATAATAATATTGGAGATTACTAGCTAAATCTATATTTCATAGCGATCATGGTGGTAGGGCTCAAATTAGATCCTCTTTAGCTTCCAAAGTTTTTTTTTTAAAAAGTGGTTGACTAAGAAATTTATCATCAAATTTGGAATCACATATATGAATAAATTATGAAAAATAACAAGGCCACATTCTATGGGTCTCATGTAACCATTAGGTGAATTTAATAAACCTCACAAATAGTTTGAAGAGGCCAATAATGCCAAGAAGGCCTATACATTACCCACCCTTCTTCATAGAAATTGGGACCATCATGTAAAGGCCCAAAATAAAAATCACACCCTCAACCTTGAATACACGCATGATCCAATAAACCTTGACTTTGTCTTCTTGAATGCCAAAGACAATAATGAGGTCAAAGAAAGGGATACCCATACAAGGCTAAATGAGTACTTACTAAGACTAATTTAAATAAAATCATCCTTAAAACTTGATGAATTAATGTTATGAATTCCACCTCTTGGAGAATGGATATCCTCATATTTCTAGAGTGAGAGGCCATCACAATAGTCTAAAAGTGAGGGGATTGATCCCCAACAAGCTCAAATCTAGCCTCAGGACTAATAATAGCTGGTGACTGAGGCACCACTCAGTGGAGAATAAGAAGAAAAAGATGAGGAGGAACAACTACCTACTTTAACAAAAAACCAACATAATTTATCCTAGTTTAATCCTCAACAATTAAGTTGATTAAGGTCAAGTAAAAGTTAGTTTAGGAACTATCTATAGCTGGATATAGTTCACAATTACAAGCTCAAGTGGAAACACTAATGAAAGGTGGTGTTATATGCTTATATTCCTCAAATGAAGAGAAAACACTAGTTACTCCAACCTCCATGCCAAGTATTTTTCCCTCTTGTCTTGCATCACATTCCATAGGTCCACAAATAGGGAGAACTATAATGACATACCATAATAAGCCAAAGGATAGACCACAAACCCATCCAACTTAGGAGGTATATGAGGATGAGTTATAATCGATAAAATTTCTAAGAAAATAGGATATCAAGGCCAAAACACCTATCATAGGTGACTCATCTGGTAAGTGCCCCTTGCTCATAGCTCTATTGAGATTTTCCCCTCTTATGTCTTTACATACATTTTCAATCACCTTGGCCCTATTTTCCCCACATTTTTTCCTTAGTGGCTATCTCAATAGGTATATTATTTGTAGACCCATCCATGAGTCTGACTATAACCATAGATCATTTTCCCCCTTCTACTTCTATAATTCCTATCCCTATGGTTTTCATCCCTTCTATTTCCCTTCCATTAACACTCATTCCATCAACATTATCCTTGTCCATCATAGCCATTGCTCAAACCATGCCTTTAAATACATACCCTTATACCTAGTTAGGTTCATCATTAACTTCTTTCACTCCCCCCATATTAACCAAAGCGGAAACAACTAAGAGATCACCCAAGAGGCAAACAGTCTATGTGGTTCATCTAATGCCACATATGGGAACATAGAGCTAGTGTTGTATACACCCAATAAGGATTTCATAAATCTAGATTTAATGACTCCATTAGAGGCCTAAAATGCCCTGAACTTAGCATTAATAAGGACTCAGGAGGTCTTAGACTATGTTGTATCTAAGAGGCATTAGTTAATAAATTGGCTGAATAGGAGAAAGATGCCCAATGGATTTTGTCAAGATTAGAGTTAGCTAATTTTTGAGATAATTGAAGAAGGATGGTTCCAAGATTTACATTTGACTAGATGGTAAAACAATCCTATGATATTTTTAAATAGAGCCTACAAGGTCTAATTATTGAAAACATATAGGCTAAGTTAAATACAATAAGGGAAAAAGACATTGAGGTAGAGGTATTTAAAGTCAGTTTCAAAATGACCAAGGTAGAGAAAAATAGGCTAATGGACATGATCATTAGGGTAGCTACACCATATATTATATATATGAATCTCATTATAACACAACATGACAAGGCCTACAAGAACTATTCAGACTTAGAGGTGAATAAGAAATCTGCTCAACATGCTCAATCTACTAGTTGTACCATGCCAACTCTACCAACTCCACCAACAACAATAACTACCACATCAATGCTAACTTAGAATACTATTCCTAAGGTGAGGATAATTCAAACATATAGTTATTCTTCAAGTTTACTATTAGTCACTATGGTATAAACTACCAGTTCTACTATAGTTCTTATAGTAGTCTTAATACAAGTCAAGCAAGAGCCAATTTAGATTGGTTAATTTTGTACTATTTTACAAGTAACTGATGTAACCAAATAGTAAAGTTTAAGTTTCATTTATATATTATAATTAAAATCACTTCTAAGAAACATGCATACATTGCATGGCTAGGCTCTTTATAATGCATTATTATGTAACTCAAACTTATCTTATGGTCTATCAATATGTAAACAAAACATTATAGTCTTAGAGGATGAGAAGACCCCTTCACCAAGATCTATATATATGATTTTTAACATTCTTTCAAAGGGTCAAATTTTTATTGGAATATAGGAATAAATAGTCTTGATTGTCATGAAACTATGTTTTTTCTATCTTCTTCCCTTTTTATGTTCATGAATTTGAAGTTTTTCTAGTTTGTAATTGATTCAATAATTATGATGTCTTAAATCACTATAGATGAATATGAATGTTGTTTTTATGAATACTTAATCCTAGATGTGCTATAACTATTAAATATTGATATGTAAATTTATTTATATCATTAGTAAAGGTTTATTAATTATTGTAAAGTATGTAGAAGTGTCTTAGTTGATACAATATTCTATGAGTAAGTAATAGCTACCTTAGATAACTTCTTGGTAAGATTTTTAACCTATTGTATAAAGTTTTAAAATAACATTCTTAAAAAGATCAACCTTTATTTGAGACCTATAAACACCTTGTATCTAATTACTTAGACTCCAAGTTGTGTTTGTTTATAAATGAGCAACATCTATAAAAAACAAACATTGGTCTTTGAGAGACTTGTCCACTAAAGAGACAAATTGAGAAGCTCTTGTTCAAAGACATAAAATCCTTCTCTACCTCACCCTTCCTTTTTTTTGAACTTTCTTTAATACCTACCAATTATATATTAGTCTTTCACATATCTAAATCACATAGTGATTTTTTTTTAAATTAGAAACCACACATCTGACCACAAAATTGGTTAAACAACCCATTGGCTTATCCCACTATTATACCACTTAGTTGCTCAAACCACATACCTATAACTAATGCATTATAGTGGAACTTAGTTTAAAAGAGATCCCAATGTGAACCCACATCCTAAAATTAGTGATAGGTATGGGGTTCTTCTCTTTTAGGATGATAATTTCATCGATGATAAGTTAGTTACAAAGTGTTTTGTTGATTTAATTATTCTACTTCCATCCTACCACCCTATGCAAATTGTAAGTAGCATATGTAATTGGTAAAGCTAGTTAACTCTAAAATACATCTCTGAAGATGTAGGCCTTAATGATCTTATGATTCAAATGGTGAAAGAAGGCATGACCCATCACCTTTCTAGTGAAGAAGAGATCTAATAGCAGGTCAATGTATGGCATCACTCTAGGCTTAGCCATCATGAAGTGTAGCCCTTGTCTCTTGAAATTAAGTAGGTCTAAAAATAATTATCTTTATGTTGGAATTAAGTTCTCCTCATGGGAGTGGGAATAAATTTTATCAATAGAATCCCACAAATCCAAATAGTTTAGCATATTGATAATTGAAAATAGTAGAATCAAACATAGTATTAGTGTACTCAGTAGAGTCCTTGATTAAAAACTGGGATGGTAGAGAGAATGAACAATGGTCTAGAGACTCCAAAGCATATAATTCCTTTTAGAAGGATTTTATCTCAAAGTTTTTTAAATAAATATGTTTGATGGAAATTTTATAAAATGAAAATTTTCAATGGAAATTTTTTAACATGCAAATTCCTGACATAAAAGCCTCTGAACTTCAAATCCAAAGAGAATATTTCCAAATCAAAAGTTACCGATGCAAAGGCTCACAATGACTAAAATTTTGAATATATTTTCCATTTAAAAAACTTTGTGAAATAATTATTGACACCATAAAATTACCAAAAATAAGTTACCAAAGTAAAGCTTCTTTAGACCAAACTTTCTAAAATAATTCCTCTGATATGAAAGTCACTTATGAGAAACCGTCCACAATGAAAGCTATCAATATAATTTTCCCAATGTGAAACTACTTAGAGTGAACCTTCCCAATATGAAACATTTTAAAATAAAAATTTCCAATAGGGAAATTCCCAATACAAATATACTGATGGGAAACCTTCCAAAAAGAATATTTTTGATGCAAATTTTTTTGAATTGAAAGTTTCTATTGTGAAAGTTTACAACATAAAGAATATAAGAGAGTTAAATAAGGTCAATCAACCATGCATTATTTTTTATGGAATAAGGTTATTTTAATAGTTTTAGATTTGAACAGTTACGTTTATAATAAATACACTCAAAAGTATTTTCATACCTTCAATGAATTACAAGGCCCTTGAAATAATCTCCTAAGAGATACCTCAAAGGGTGTTATCATAAAATGAAGGGGAAATCAAAGTTATCTCTTAGTAGATAACTTCAACATGCACACAAGTGGAATTTTCCTTTACCTTGAAGGTCTTTGTAATATCTTCAAGGTATTTCCTAGGAGATACCTTCAAGTTACCCATGAAGGTATTACAAGGCCCTTGAATGAATCTCCTAGTAGATACCTCAAGGTTGAACATACCCATTGTTACTGAGTTGTATAAGGGATTTAATGAGTAAATATGTGTTTCAATCAAATAAGGTAATTATTAATATACTGATTGTTGTGTATAAGGTCTTATAAGAGATACCTTCAATGTACCATTAAATTTATGAAAATACACTTCTAGGTATCTACTTGATATTCCTTAAAGGGCCTTTTAATACATTTATGGGTAACTTGAAGTAATTACAAATCCATTGAAGGAATATCCTAGGAGATACGTTCAACATGCACACTAGTGGAATTTTCCTCCACCTTGAAGGCACTACTTGGTGTTAAATTGAAGGCCCTTGTAATACCTTCCTAGGAGATAGATTTCAAACATGAGTAAGATTGGATTTATCCTTGAAGGTATCTCCTTGGAGATACCTTCAATTTACCCATGAAGGTATTACAATTCCCTTGAATGAATCTCCTAGTAGATACCTTGAGGTTAAACTTTCCCATCTTTATTATGGTGTATAAAGGATTCAATGAGTAAATACATGTTTTAAACAAAAGTTGTAGTTATTAATACATTGATTGTTGTGTATAAGGTATTTTATAGGTCTTATTAAGGTGTCAAGGTGTCTTAATTCTAAGATTCAATGTGAAACCCATCAAAATTATAAACCTCATATGATCATCAAGGGAGAGTTGAGTAAGATGTATCCTTCATTGCATCATTTTGTATAGGATAAAAATTACACTCAAGGGCATTGTCATACCTCCAAGGAATTACAAGTCCCTTGAAGAATATCCTAGGATATAATTTTAAGGGTGTTATCATAAATTAAAGGGAGCATTAAAGGTATATCCTAGGAGATATCTTCAACATGCACATGAGTGGAATTTTCCTTCATATTGAAGGCACTATTGGGTGATAACTTGAAGGAAGTTGTAATACCTTCAAGGTATCTCCTAAGAGATACCTTTAAAACATAAAAAAGAGTGGATTTCTCCTTCAATGTTTATCCTAGGAGATACCTTCAAGTTACCCATGAAGGTATTAGAAGGCCCTTAAAAGAATCTCCTAGTAGATGCCTCGAGGTTGAACTTGCCTAGACTTATTTAGGTGTATAAGTGATTCAATGAATAAATGGGTGTTTCAATCAAAGAAGGTAGGTATAAATAAATTTAAAATTATGTGTAAGGTATCTTAGGAGATAATTTAAATGTCCTCTTGAATATATGACAATGCCCTTTGAGGTATCTACTGAGAGATTCCTTCAAGGGACATGTAATACCTTCATGGGTAACTTAAAATAATTACAAGGCCCTTGAAAGAACTAAAAGGCCCTTGAAATAATCTCATAATAGATACCTAAAAGGGTGTTGTCATACATTTAAGAGGATGGTGAAGGTATCTTGTAAGAGATACCTTTAATATGTACTAGTGTAATTTTCGTTTACTTGGAAGGTGGTACTAGGTGATATTTTGAAGGCCCTTATAATACCTTCAAGGTATATCCTAGGAGATACCTATTAAACATGAAAAAGAGTGTATTTATCATTCAAGGTATCTCCTAGGAGATACCTTTAAGTTACCCATGAATGTATCATAAGGCCCTTGAATAAATATCCTAGTAGATACCTCAAGGTTGAACTTGCCTAACCTTATTGTGGTGTATAATGGATTTAATGATTAAATAGGTATTTCAATCAAAGAATGTAGTTATTAATACATTTATTTTTATATATAAGGTCTCTTGTAGATCTTATCAAGGTGTCAAGGTGTCTTAAGTCAAAGATTCAATGTGAGACCCATAAAATTTGTAAACCTCACAAGATCATGAAGAGAGATTTGAATAACATAGATCCTTCATTGCATCATTTTATTCAAAATGAGGTTTTTTATTTATGTGTTTACCACAATAGACATCACTCACATGGAATAATTGAATTACATATAATGTCAAAATCTCGACCCATATTTTGAAAATAAACATATAGTGGATTACAATAATGATTAAGCATACATCTATATCACTGAGATCACTTGGCTAAGAAACAATGAGTAAGTGATATCCATCCTATCAAATTCATCTAGGGCATGATATTTTTAACAAGCCTATCAAAGTTTTTAGTTCATCTAATGAATTTTTTAGTTTTCCTAATGAAGTCTGTAGCTCACCCAATGAAGTCTATAACATACCTATAGAAGTCTATAACTCATCCAAACCACTAAATTTCTAACTATAATCTTTATTTAAACCTATGCTCTTGAAAAAAATTGTACTATTACTATTGTATCATATTATAATACTTATATATACAAACATAGAGGACTAAAACATGTAAATGGTTAAAATAGATTGTCAAATATAATGACTAAGACTCACATAAACTAAGTGATATAAAATTACCTACCTTCTACCTCAAACTAGTTATAAGTCCTAAAGATGCATGCAAGGCTCAATACAAATGGTATATTAGCCAATATGAAGGAGATAATATGTAGCTATAATGAGTAATATTTTGGACTCATGATTTCCCCCACAACTTACCTTTTTTAAGTCCCATTGTAAACTATCTTATTCTCTCCTCATCATTATTGATCATCTACTCCAAAATTTTATTGAGATCTTAGACATAATATATTCCTTATATCACCACTTCAAGTGGGTTTTTAAAACCTATATATGTCTCAACAAAGTAGAGCCACTGTTCATATGGTTTAGGGCTTTATGGTGCTATATTTTACCAAGGAGACATAGTAGTAAGTAAGAGAGGTGGATGAAATATAATTCTAACCTAAAAACTCTATCCTAATACATCTAGAACAATGGTGATAACCTAATGAAAAACTTATACCTTTGTAGAATGCATCTGATGATTGTAGGTGAGATGACCTCCCTTCATTTTAATGAAATAGATAATAGGCTTCATCTATGACTGCTTGTTTTAACTACTTCTTTAAAGTGATTCTGAGTAAATAAGTTCAAATTAATTATATTATATTAAATGGCATGAAACTAATGATCATGAACCTCTTACCTTTGAAAGTAAAATCTCCTAAACTAGTCAAGAGTATCTTTGGCACTATGGAATTGAGGCTTGAAGTATAAGCCTACTTCTTTTGCTATATTCAAATGATCATTAGTTATCTCATACCATGTAATTTTATGTTTATAAGTGGAAAAGAGGGAGATAAAAATAATTTATCCAATAAAAATATTTACCAAAAATTCATTTCTAGTCCCCATGACAATACCATAAATATAAAACTCACATATAAAATATTGATTTTATAGGGTACTATTATTGTATACTTCAAAAAATTCTTTAGGAGTATTAATATCATGAGGCAATCCATAAGAGATCCTAAGGATTTATCATCTACATAATTTCTCATGCAAAAATAAATTGTAACAAGGGGAAGGGATTATACAGGTTAAAAGCTTCTCTCCCAATGGATAGGTGAATTGGAGGGTCTATTTAACTTGCTTAGTTTGTTGTTGTTCTTATGTGACATCTTATTACAATTTTTTATTATCTTTTTAATCATTCTATTTTGTTCTTTTAGTTCCATAAACTATAAATAGGTTTGTTCCCAATGACTCTTGACATCAAAATAAGACATAAGGGTTTGACAGGCTTGGTCTACTATGGATCTAATAGGGACTATTTGAGACACTATAGTTATTTCCCTCAAAAATGATCTTTGTTGTTGTTATACCTGATGAGATGTCTCCTGCATGACATTTTTTCTTCTTTTATCTCTTTTATGTAACTTAGAACATTACAATTTGATCCTTAGATTCATTTAATTTCATTTTAAATATTGTTATTTCATCATTCTTTTCCAAGGATTTATCCTTAAAACTTTCTATACTTTGCAATAAGAATGAGTTATCAATATCCTTAATTTGTAATTAAGATACAAAAAATAAATGTCTTCTGCTTGTTTCTTGATTGTAGCTTCCAATTTTGATAGGGTGAAATCATGCTGAAATCTTTCCTCATGTAAATTCGATGGTTATGCTTCTTCATCGATCATAAGAGATTTACCTTTTTCAATGTGTGGTTATGATGGAGAATGTGGCTGGGTTGAAGTGAATGATGTATAGTCTTCATTAAAGGCCTCTTTTTGGAGAGTAGTTTCTTCTTCTCTATCAGGTACAAGACTAGATGGGGATCTTGACATAGACAATCAAGTACTTATACAACATCCATTTCATCATTAATAACTATAAGAATCATCTTCCATATTTTATTATTAGACTAAAGTGGAGGAGTGAATTCATTTTGTGGGTTTCCTCTCTTCCTCATGTAATACCTCTATATATATTTTAGTTGGACATATTTTTATGAAGGATATTTATCTGTGTTAGTGATGGGTTCTTAACACCCTACATGATCTGGAGAAAGTCTTGAGTTGATGTGAGAAGCTTTAGGCTTTATTATTATTATTATAGGTTGTGGCTTATCAATTATAATAAGAGGAACTTTAGGTCTATGTGAAGCAACCATTAAGGTTGATCTTCTATTCCTTCTTGATTTTGGAGTGACTATCTTAGAAGAAGCCTTTTTTTGAGCCATAGTGTTAGTAGTGGAGGATTCTTGAAGTGATAATTTGATATTATATAGTTTATTTTTCTCTATGGTTTTAAAAATATTAGTCCATGCCACTTCTCCATTTTCCTTCTTGAGGAAATGGTGGTGAATAATTAAGTGTATCAAACCATGGTGGCATATGGAGGCCACTGTTGACATACTTCATAGCAATAATATGAATAACTCATACCAAATATGATGATAAATTGATTTTATGTTAGGGTTTGTGTATAATATGCCTCAAATGAATTAGTATTTTCATGGAAGTACAACCCAACACAATATACTACACATCACAGGTCATGTACTTAATTATCTAGTAGGTTGTAGATATCCATGGCTTTGGTAGGGTTTTTTTTTATGTATTCCCTTTGCCTTCCCAGTGTGATCCTCAACACATTATGTTAGAAGCTACCCTTCATGAAAAATATTGATGAGATCATTGAATTAATACCTTCTTGATATCCTATATCCTTCATCTAGAATCCTTTATATTTCACTAATCACTTGAATATTGACTACAAGTATAATGAGTACCCTTCACTATGGTGGAATTCTCTTTCAAATGGAGGAGAAAATACTTGACAAGGGTTTCACCAAACCCCTATGACTTCTATAGTAATTCTATCCATCCAATGGCTTCAAATATATCCCTAAATTTTTCATCTCTCATGAGTTCATCCATAGACTTTGGCTTTGCCTTCTTCTTCCCAATAGCTAATTACTAATTATACAAAGGTTATAATGGAATCACATAAGTTTGAAGGTTATGTTGAGGGAGAAATGAACAACGTGATATGAATAATTTAAAATTCTCAAAATCCATGCCATGAGGGACAAAACCTCATCACATTCAAGGATTAACATTCTTATCCTCACATTCAAAGAATTCTCAATTTCCCACATGTATAGGGAAGGAAATAAAGGGACTGATCATATGGAGAACATAGGGGTCATGGGTGATTCACATACATGTTATATGAGTGATGTGGATCTCCTGAAAGGGGTCACTCTTATTATATAAAATTAAAAAAACCTCTCATGTGTGTGATATGACTAATTTATAATTCTCAAATTCCATGCCACAAGGGACAAATCCTGATGCTAGGTGTTATTTAAGGATTCACTAATTTTAGACTCTCCTCCTCACATGCAAAGGATTCACTATTTCCCATGTGTATAGGGAAGGAAATAAATGGTCTGATCACATGGATAATATAGGGTTTGTGGGTGATGCACATAAAAATTGGATGAGTGACATAGATCTCCCAAAAGGGGTCATTCTTATAATACAAAATAAAAAACCCATCTCATGTGTGTGATATGCATAATTTAAACTGTTTAAAATCCATTCCATGAGGAACTAAGAGTGGGGTCCCATTCTAGGGGATAACTAATTATTTTTAATGGGGCACTACTAAGAAATTATAGGAGTCTTTTTCCTTATTAGTGGTCTCATGATTTTTTAAATGTTGTGCAATACATGCTGCTAAGAGAAATTAGGAGCATTTTACTAAAAACCTTTTGTTTGAAAAATAAAAATAAAAAATTGATTGGATGTAAAGGACAGTTGGAAACCAAAAAAATGGGAGAAACTATACAAATATTAATCCCCATACTACTTTTCACCCCTCAAAATCCTCTCCATAAATAGTAGATGCTCCTATTTCTAAAGTGCAGATATTTTGTAAGCAATTTTTAAATATATAATGATGCATGAGACCCTTCTACCCAAGAATATAAAAATAGTATCCCCCCAACATGGCACCCCTATCTAGTCCTAATGGTAGGTGTTATTAAATCATTCATTCATTAAATTTTATGATATGGCATGAGGAAAAACTTTGTCACCCCAAATAATAATTATCTAGAATAGGCTAAAATGACATTTTAACTCTGTATAAAATGGAAAATGTAGTATCCCGAATAGAGCCAACAAATGAATGATGCAAGGAGATAGAGATAGGGTGGAACCATTGAAACCCTCTCACATCATGTCACTTATTTACTATGATTATTTTATTACATTTAATAAAAAAATGTCTACATTCCCCTCATTTCACCATTTGGGTCCCTATTGAATACAAGCGCTAAACAATCTTAATCTCCACCATTTCATTATCCCAGTGATTTCATAACAAAAATCTAGGTCTATCTAATCTTATCGATTTCACAACTTCAAATGGTAAAAAATGAGTAAAAGGGCCATGTCAATCCAAATAAATCACACATTATAGATACATTAAAATAATATATTAAATAAATTAAATATCAGACAAGGACCTACAAAAATGATAATAAATAATGGGGTCAACATTTCCACCACTAATGCCAAAATAATCCTAATAGTCCATAAAATAATTTTTTTGGCCTTCTAAAGGAGAGAAAAAAATTGAAAGATAAAATAATGTCAAGAAAAAAGAGATAAACTTAACCTTAATTTTGAAGCATGTAGAAATTATTAATTATATAATAATTCAAAAGTTTATATTAAAAGTTACATATAAAACTATTTTAAAAACATATTTATATATTTAAACATAAAAATTTAAATACACATTATATAATAAAAATATTTAAATATTTAAAAATAAATAATAAACATAGTTTTTAAATATAAAAATATTTACAATTTTTTTTATCATTTATTATAATTATTCTTATTAAAAAATATATTTATATTTATTATTTTAAATGATTAAATTATCTAATAGGGATTTTACTCATTATTTTTTAACCCTCTTGGAATATGTTTGAGATAATTTAATTCACTAATTCAAATACTTGTAAGAGCAAGTTGCTTTTATTGAATTTATAAACTAATATTTGGAGATGAATTCGACCCCAAATAGGTAAATAAAATAAGTGACATAAAATCATACCTAGTAACTCAAATACCCCATGGGAAAGGATTTTAAGTGATTATCTAAATCATGGTTATGTGAGGGCAAAAGCAGTCTACACCATACCAATCTATAAACATTAACTTTTCTTTCATGACAATAAGGTGTGATATCTCAATTGTAGAGTCAAGGTTATACATTTTGGCCAAAACATAATTACTTCAATTTAAAATCCCACTAATGGACTTGAAAATACATGTTCAAATCACATATATGTAAAATAATTTAAATTTAAATATAAATTTAAGCCAAGCAAATTTACTCCTCGTAAAAAAAAATCCAATACAAGAATCACAAAAACTTCTTTTATCAAGATTATAGAAATATAGATGAAACACAAGATATAATTGTATCTCTTGGGAATATTTTCAAGGGAATTTTGATAATTAATTGATACATCACAAGATGATCAATTCCATTTTCAACTACCTCATAACATTTACTGTATATAGTATTTATATATATAGACTTTCCATTTATAGATTATAGCTAAATGTATATTTCTATAATTTGGGGAATTTCATTTTAATAAAATAGAAATAGATTCATTTTGGAAGATTTTAAAGGGAATTTTTATGATTAAATATTACATTCCAAGATGATCAATTCCATTTTCAGCTACAGACTCATTATAAAGCATTTCTAAGGCACTCTAATGACTAATTGGTCCATTCTATGATGACCAAGATCATTTCCAGCTATCACAAGAACACTTTCTATTTATAAAGTATGTCTATAAATAGATTTTCATATATTATTACGTATAGTTTCCTTTTGTAGATGTATTTAGATATAGATTTATATTCGAGACAAAATCTTTGAAATCAAGATAAAGGAATCAAGGTGGGGATTTTTCACAATCCTCATTAAAAATTATTAAAGCATTTGAGTAAAAAAAAAATCTCATTGAGAAGAACACCTTAAAGGCATCCAAATTATCTCCTTGATTTATAATATGTCTTACAAAACCCTCTTGCATCAGAGGTATCATTTCATCCCTTGCCACCATAATTTATGGCACTGAAATTTCCTACTTATGAGAAACAAGGGTGACCCTAAGCATGACTTAAAAATTAAAATCTTTGCATTAAAAAAATAAAAAGTTTCGGGCCACTACATTGGCCTCATATAATACAAAATTTAAGACTAAGCCATCATACAAAGTTAATATGAATTAACCAAAATGTGATACCAATCAAATAATGACCATGGTAGTGCCACAATAAGCTATATTATAGAATTCACTAAATTAAAAAAAAAATACTAGATTCATAAAACCTTCAATACTTATTATTATGAAGTTAGATGAGTGTCAACTCATATGTCTCCCTACATTTATAGAGGTTGATATGAGTAAATATCTTCCATGGGGATATGATGAGAATGCATATTGTGATTTCCACTAGGGCCATAAGCATTTTAGTTAGATGCTTTTCCTTGAGATATAAGCTTTAGGACTTCTACGAGTCCCAACAAATGACACTTGATGGGTCTCTTACAATGGGTTTTGGATCAAATCTAGGGGATCATTAGAATTATAAAATGTTTAATAATCCTTTAAAACACCATACAATGAAAATTATAGAAGTTCAAATATAAAAATAGAAGTAAAATTATCATCATGGAACTTTGGAACTGATGGTAATGATTTAGATATAATACACTCTTGCATAATAAGTGGATTTTCATCCCCATTTTTTAAAAATATAACATAAATAGTATCTATAGGATAAATAAGTGGTGGGGGTATAATAGTAGGCATACATGGCATATATGGTGTTTTTCAAACATATATGTCCACTTTAAATTTTTATCATATTTTTAAACATGAAATTCCTATTGGTCACTTTTAATTTTTTTAGCACCATTATAACAAAAGATTTTTATCAATTGAAATCACCAAGATAAAATGAAATCACCCATAACTGATCTCCTTATTCAAAAACTATAAATGACCCCTTATCAGAACCAATGAAGTTATAGTTTTGACATAGAGATTCTACTATGAGGTTATCTCTTTAGTTGAATAATGCAAGCCATTTTAGACTAAAGGATTGCATGGTGATTTAGATCCTGGTATGTTTGCACTCATAATTACTTTAGATGAACTTATTTTGACATTGTCATGGGTTTGAAGTAACTAGGTATAATTGTTGATTTACACTCTTTCACTTCACATAACTCCTCTTACCACACACACACACACACACACACACACAATATTAGTTATTATATAAATATTTTATAACATATCATGATATTTTCATATATTAAAAATTAATTATATAATATTATATATAAATTTAATATTTTATAAAATATATTTTAATATTAATAAATATTAATATATCATATAATATATGTTAATATAGTTTATAAATCAATATTATATATTTCAGTATAATATATTTCAATACATCTAAATATTGTTAATAGTACAGAGATAATATTATATATTAAGTTACTATATTGAAATACTATCCTAAATATGTCAATAATATTGTATATTATTTTCAATAAATATAACACTATATAATATATTATATTATAATAAATCATTATATATATATATATATATATATATATATATATATATATATATATATGTAACACATCAATTTAGGGATTTAGGTAGATTACTTCAATGATCAAATATATCAAACAATAATGTTTGGTAGGAATTTATGCATGCTACTTCACTTCTCAATATATTTAATTATTCACACCTTTACTACTTTACCTTTTAAATTGGGTAAATTTTAACCTTATGAGATTAGCAGATGAAATTTGTAAGTATAAAATATATACCCTGAGTGACATTTCTTTAAATTATAGTTGTAAAAGATATTATATTTTTAAATTTGTGCTTCATATGTACCCTATAGGATTGCAATTTCTTTTTTACTTGACAGTTTGTTTATTTATTTTAATTTTAAGTTCTTAGATGATCCAAAATAAATTCGTTTCCTACATAAATTTATATGTATAATGTAGAAGTTGACATAAAGTATCATGAAGCATTAAATTTGGAGTTGTAGATGATACTTGGCATGGGACGGTGGATAGTAAATAAAATAGATTTGGTAGATTTAGGTTGATGGCCATTACCAAAGGGTTTTTAATCATTATAAAATATACTCAGTTTATGTATTTAGACTAAGTGGGCTAACATATCATTTATCAATCATGAAAATATTTTATTAGCTAAAATTCATTAGTGTGACTTGGTTATCATTATCAATTCAATTTATTTTTATGGTTTTCAAGTAATGCAAGTGATTAATTTTTTTATATTAGAGTGATTAGTATTGACATGCTATTAAATATTTTAGTGTCAACAAATATTTGGTCTAATTTGATTTATAATAAAGGGGATCATGACTAAACATGTGATGATGATGAGTGAGAGTATATTTACATGTTTTTCTACATATTAGAAATAGTCTATAGACTATTTATGTACTAAGTCAAAAGGTTTTCAAAATAAATTTTCTATTCAACTTATAAAAATTATACGACAACAAAATAGCAGTCAAATTTTGATTAACTATGACATATTTAGAGCTACAATTTGAGTTAGTCTTGCATAATTTTTGTATTCAACTAATTAAAATTATGCTAAAATTATTTTATCACCAATGAATCTCTATTCTACATTATTAATAGTGAGTTTATTTCTTTACTAAAACCTTTTGGTTCATTTGGAAATAAATAAATTTTGATGTTTTCTAATTTAAGACCAGATTGCTTACTAACTTCAATTTTAGAGTCACAGTGAGATGTGTTTCTTAAAAGATATTTTTTTAGATGAAGGTGTTGCAAAGTGCATTAGATAATGGTTCATAAATTTCCACATGGAAGAATTATTGTTTTATATTGTAATAAAATTCTAATATTGGTTATTTTTTTACTATATATTATGGCATTATTGATGGTTTTTTGGTGATTTGTAGTGATGGATGTATAATGGACTTTGTTAACATTATATGTATATATATATATATATATATATATATATATATATATATATATATATATATATATATATATATATATATATATATATATATATATATATATATATATATATATGTTATTAATATGACATTTTTATCTATCATATTTTAAAATTTTTGTTTTAATTTTATATAATTCTTGAAATCCAATTAATTTTTTTGAAGGAGTGCATGATCAACCAATCAACCATTTCTATGTACGAGTTTTATCTCTATTTTTAGACTATCATGGAATTAGATTGCATGATATTTTTTTATTTTGTAAACTCTTTTTATGCTTTGTAATGCATAATAAGATGCATCTATTCTCACACCTATAGTCAGATGCATTTTTTTAAATTTTTATAGATGTTAAAACTCTTTATTTCATATTCTCAATGCATTGTTTTAGTATGGGATGCATAACCAATTTCAATAAGGGAAATTTATTTTCTCTTTCTGTTATTCAATTATTTTTGAGTATAAATAATATATAATTTTTTGAGTAGCTTATTATTATATTTAGTCTATATTTCTTAATATCTCTCATTATAGTGTTAGATCTTTCATTTATATCATTTCACGTTTGACACAGTAAGGAGAATTTGACCCCCATTTAGTGTTTTTTCTTAATAATTTAAAATTTAAGGTTTTTCCATAGTTGATTTCCTTCAATAATTTCAAAAAAATTACTCTAAATTATATAGACCCAACATACCTTTTTTTATTAATATATAATGTAAGTAATTATTTAGTGAAAATAGGACATGCAATTTTTCCATTACACATGTCAATGACATATTAATAATTTACACTTTCATTGGCATCATTTTGGCTCTAGATAGTCTTGACTTCAGATTATTCTAGTTTTATACTATAATTGGTGTCTCTAGAGAGTGTTCACTTAGCATAATTTTTTAGTATAAAATTTAAGGATTAATACATGCAAAAAAAATATTATTATAAGTTTATTTGACACTACTTGACAAAACTAATAAAATAATATTTTATTTTACACTATTTATTACATTTTAGAAATAATGGCTCATATTGGTCATACCTTATATATAGAGATTGCATTCATTTATGACTATATTAATTAGGAGAAAATAGATGAAGAATGGGTCATAGATGATATTTGTTGTTTAGATAAATATCACAATGGTTTGTGGTTGTTTAATTTAGTAATAGGGGCAAATGAACTAGTCAAAATTATATTAAGTATGAAATGTTTTTCTGAACATTTGATTAGAGTTCAAGTAGAATATATAAACAACTTTGAACATGCATGCCGAGTCATAAAATTGATTTATTTGTGTAATTGTATACAAATATTAGCATGGATCATTTTAGTAAATTGTCAGAGTGATTCTTTTTATTCTTATGGTTGGAGGATAGAAGCTTATCTAGATTCAAAGATATTTAGACTTGTCTAAAATAGTTAAAATATTTTCAATGGAATTGTGACTGTGTTTAAATATTTTTATCAGTATGGATATACTTCTTCTATTTATCACCATTTGAAAATGAATAAGAAATTTAGTAAAGTAACATTCCATACAAAAATGTTTCATTTTATGAGGCAAAAATTAACCACTCTAGAAAAATATTTAAACATAATTTATTCATTAAAAATCTTTAAAGATTTAAACATAAATAAAAATAAATAATAAATATAGTTTTTTAATATTAAAAAAATTACAATTTTTTATCTTTTATTATAATTATTCTTATTAAATAAGTTTATTTATGTTTGTTAATTTACATAATTAAATTGTCTAATAGTGATTTGACTCCTTATATTTTAGGCCCCCTAAAATACATTTAAAATAAAATTCACTAATTCAAAAACCTGTGATAACAAGTCACCTTTATTGAATTTATACCTGTAACTCTATAAGTTAATTTAAACACTTATAATATAATAGACATTTGACATGATCAGATATCAAATATGATAGAGATCAATACAGAGGATGTTCCTATTTTAGGTCCATTAATCACATCAAACATTGAGTGTACATTGAGTGGGAATACATGTTCATCCCTCTTGATGTCAACTTCAATGAATATTTTTAACCAAGATGGGGATTTTTCATAATCCTCATTATACATGATTAAAACATTAGAGGAAAAAATTATCTCATCGAGAAGAACACCTAAAAGGCATCCAATGTGCATGATTCATAATATGTCTTGCATAACCCTATTACATTAGTGGTATTATTTCAACCCTTGCCACCACACTTTATGGCATGAAAATTTCCTCTTATGATAAATATGAAGAGTGACCCTAAGCATAATTGAGAAATGAAATTTCTTGCATTAAAAAAACTAAAGTATGGAGCCATTACATTGGCATCATCCAATACAAAATTTAAGATTAATCCATCTCAAAAATTTAATATAAATGAACAAAAATGTAATACCAATCAAATAATGAACATGGTAGTGCCACAATGAGTTGTATTATAGAATGTACAACACAAAAAAATTACTAAATTAACAAATCCTCTCATGCTTCTTATTAATAAGTTGACTAAGTGTCAACTCATATCTCTAAACACACTTATAGAGGTTGATGTGAGTAAACCTCTTCCATGGGGATATGATGAAAATTCATATTGTGATTTACACCAGGGTTATAGCCATTATACTAATAGATGTTTTTCCTTGAGATATAATCTTTAGGACTTATACAAGTTTCAAAAAATCACATTTGATGAGTCTCCTACCATGGATTTTGGATCACATCTAGGTTATCATAAGAATTAAAAAATATTCAATAATCCACTACAAGACCATATAATGAAAATTACATAAGTTCAAATATGGAAATAGAAGTAGAATGATCATCTTGAAACTTTAGAACTAATGGTAATGATTTAGAAATAAGCTCTTGTATAATATTAAGTGGAGTTTCATCCACATTTTTTAAATATGTAACATTAATATTATCTTTAGGAGAAATAAGTGGTGGTGGTATAATTGAGAATGCATCATCACTAGGCATAGGAGGCTTACATGGCATAAAAGGTGTCTTTGGAACATATATGTCCACTTTAATTTTTTATCCAATTTATAAATGCAAAATTACTTTTGGTGACTTTTAATTTTTTTAGCTCCATTGTAACAAAAGTAATTTATCCATTACAATCACCAAGAAAAAACATGATCAACCATAGTTGAGCTCCTTATTCGGAGAATACAAATGCCCCCTGATCAAAACTAGGGGAGTTGTAATTTTGACATAGAGATTATATGCTAAGAGGATATCTCTTTACATGAAGAATGAAACCCATCTTAAACTAAATAATTGTATGGTGATTCTGATCCCAATCGATCTACATCCATAATTACCATAGATGAACTTATTTTGACTTTGTTATGAGTTTGGAATAAATAGGTATAACTATCAATTTACATTCTTTCACTTTGCATAATCCCTCTTACCAATACATTTAAACATATATATGTCATGACATATGTGTGTGTGTGTGTATGTATCATAATATTTTTATATATTAAATTGATTAATATTATATATAAATTATGTATTCTATATAGTATATTTTAATTTTTTTATTATTATATTATATAATATATATGCTAATATAGTATATAAATCAATATAATTATATATTATATATTTTAGTATAATATACTTAAATTTATATTATATATTATATAGTATTGTATGTTTCTATGATCATGGTAAATACGAGGCCTTTGAGTGCTAAGTCTTCTTCAGCGATTATAATAGATAAGGAAGGGACAAAATTCAATGAGTGTATAGAGAATATTTTCAATAATTTGGCAAAAAGGGGTAGAGTTTGATGATAGTAAAAGAGGAAACATTTTAGATGGTGTAGGTTTTGATCAAAATAGGTAGGGTGTTAGAATATTTGAGAGTTTGGAAAGGAAGCATGGGGGAATTAAGATAATCATCTATCCCTAAAAATTTGGAAAGCCATTCAGCTAGGGTTTTTGAGGATTATATGCTTTCCCTTTGGATTAGATATGGGTTTTAACAAAAAGACATTTAATTGTCAATTTAAAAAATAAAGCTTTGGAGGAGATTCTAGAAGGATAAAATTACTTTTTGAAGGGGGGTTTGGTTTACTATTTTGACAAGTTCTGAACAACTCTATCCTCTCTTCACTAGTGGCTCTCAGAATCATGAAGTATTTTATTGGTAGGCACTATGAAAATATGTCCCTTTCCTAAATAATTTTTTATTATGGCTTTTGATTATTTGGCTTACTGTAATAAGATATTTTAGGATAAAAATGGAATTGTGATAATCACCTTCTACTCATGAAAGCTTGAACTCTTGAATTGAAGCCTTTGATAGAAAATATTTCTCTTCATTCCATCTAGGTGAGGCCGTCGTATCTTTTAATTAAGTTCTATATTAAAACTGGTCTTTCAGTTATTGGCTATATGCTAAGTGATTTTCTATAAATTGATGTTTCTTCATTGAATTATTCTTGGACTATATTTGATAGGGTTTTGGTGTGTTTAGATATCTCTAAATATCTTCCTTATAGGATTGGGTTAAAAGTGCAAGATAGGTGCTAGTATCAAACCTTAGATTCTGAGGGAATCCCTATCAGATACCATAATTATTTTTAGATTGGTCGTCTTTCTACTTCCTATCCAAAATCAAAGCATAAATTAGAATCTTTTTGGGGGAAAGAAGCTAATGAGATGCATATTACAGTTTTTGCAAAAAGAATTATTGATTGGTCTTTAGGAGTGGTTTTAGAATTTATTTTAGAAAAGACTTTGGAAAAGGTAGTACCATCGATAAAACCACCTTAGAATGATGAGTTGGCTAGTTTTAGGGGTAAAAGTGTAAATAAGAAAGATGTTTTCAAAGGCAAACCCAAGATTGGAAGTGGTGGGTTAAGTTTGGATTCAGATAAATTAAGTAATTATGAAGAATAAAATATTTTTATAAATAGGAGAAAAGGTCATCTCATTCCTATTTCTTCACTTAGGACTATTGATACTCATTATAGAACTAAAATGTATGAGAAAAGTATTTATGGGTATTTTGTTTTATTTCTTTATTTTTATGTCAAGCTAAATCAATTTTTAATATTCTCATACTATTGATTTCTTTGGTATTAAGTTAGCTATATGGATTGATGGTAAGACTATTAAGCTAAGCCATTTTTGTTTTTTCTTCAAATATGTTTTTGGGATAGGGTCTTGCATAACCCTTAATCAAGCTAAAGAAAAATATAATATTATAATACTATACTACATTATATAATATATTTTTAGTATATATTTTATTATAATACATATAAATATCATTTTAATATATTAAATATATCACTTACCTTCAATTCTAATTGACTAATCTTGAGGTTTATTTACATTCATAATGTTAGGTTGTGGAGCTAAAAGCTTCACCAGGATGCAAATAGGAGGAGTTAAGGAGGTTGCAGAGTGTTTGCTGAGTGTTACAGTCACCGACGTCAGTCAGGACAACCGACATTAGCAGGGTATAGATAGAAGGCAACTAATTTTGGTCAAAAGTTGGTAGGCATCGGCACCCCCCCCAGGCAGACAGGGACCAACGTCAGTCACCTGTGTGGTTTGAACTACGAATGTTACGAGCAGTTAGCTAACAAACCAAGTGTTTGCATGTTAAGTGCCAAATTTAGACTAGAATTTGTGGATCTAATTATTGTAATTAGGTGTCTAATTATTTTTTTCATGAGATCTATTTAAGAGACTCATTGGTTGCATTGTAAACTAAGTGCTAGAGAGTAAGAGAGAAAAATAAGCTCCTTAAGAGAGAGGAGAGCAATGGTGTGTTCCTCCTAGTGCCACAGTACCAAGTGTGGGTATTGGTTTGGAGAATCAGAAGGGTTCTTTGTATTTGTATGATCTTGGTCAGCAGCTACGCATGGCTTCTTTTGGAGATCTACAATGGTGAGTAAGGTCTTGTGATTTGTAGGTAGCAGTAGAGAGTAAGATATCTACTTGGAGTATGGTTGTGTACTTGGTGTACTTGCAACATGTTACTGACTGGTTGGAGAGGTGAACATCAATTCTATATCTGAGTTGATTGTTAGGACCGAGAGAGAGAGGGAAGAAGGTCTTGAGGTGTGGCAAGCCTTTGAGGTGGAAGAAGTGGCATCTTCTTTATTGTATTTTATTTTAAGTATTTAATACAATTGTGTATTGTCTCTCAAATCTTGTGTTGTTTCATATTTCTAGTTACTTATTGATTCTGGTAAAATTCCGTGTTTAGTTGCTAATACAAGAAGTAATCATATGTGCTCTATTGGTGGAGTAAGATCTTGACAAGTTGGTATCAGAGCTTTTGGTTGGGTTACTAATAGGTGGTTTCAGATCTGGATAGTGTGTGTTGATTACAGGTTACTCATAGGGGTTTTTGATTGAGTGGGAGTATAGCAATGGCAGAAGAAAGTAAGCTACGAATGGAGAAACTGAATAGCACGAATGGTCTGATTGATGGAAAGAAAGAGCAGGGAAAAGAAGATTTTTGGTCGGTAGAAGATCAACGTGTAGAAATAGATATTGTAGGGGATGTTGCACAGGATGTTCTAGATAAATTAGAATCTTGGTTTACAGATTCTTTTGCCTCTTTCCATGCAGCCTAAAATAGAGCATATTTTCATGGGTATGTCTTTGGAGACTTTGGAGAGATTTATTTAGGAGCTGGAGAGCCTTGTCAAATGATTGGCAAAGGGGAAGTGAAGCTAAAATAGCAGATGGTAAACACACAGGGGTTGAAGGAGGTCATGCAGGTACTAGTCTTAGAGATGAGTCTAATTTCTTTAGGAAAGTTAGGTGATGAGAGATGCATAGTAACTCTCACAGCGGATGCACTTGAATTAGACAGTGGTAAGAAAGTAGGTATCCTTTATCTATCTACTTATATTATTGATTCACATTTTGTTACAGAGATGTGAATTTGTAGGCTTGGTTACATATGTAGGAGGGGAATGCATGTTCTGAAGTAGAAGACAAATGTCTTTGATAAACTTAAGAACTGGAAAGCCTTGGTGTTCATGGAGGAGATGACGGACAGAGATCAGCTGTGGGGACTGAATTATTTTGAGCAAGGCTGTGTTGATTTGAATAGGGCTTTGATCCATGGAGATATCATGGGTAAAAATTTATCACTCACAGGTGAACAAATATACCAACATTGGTCAGGAGGAACCGACATCGAACAGATAGGCACCGATGTTGGTCATGTGCAAATCAACAGAGTCAGTGGTGTCAGGCAGCAAGAACCAATGTCAATTATATAGTGACTGATGTCGGCAACAGGTACACTGGCATCAGTCAAGAAACTGATGTTGGTAGACAGGGTCAGTCGTAAGGAATTGACGTCGGTCAGAAGTAGATTGTGAGATGGCTGAGATTGGTCACTAAAATGGATATTGGGCAGACAACAAGCTGTCAACAAGTCTCAAATGCCCATATGGAGGTCAAAAAGGGTAAGTGAACCTCATATTCATTATTCACCTTCTTTATATTGCTTATTGATGGTCGAGAACTAGGAAGATGTAAAGAGGCAATGCAGGTAGAATCCAGATACAGTGGGAGCTTGGCATGGATGAGGAGTGTGAGTCCTTGGAGAAGAACCAAATAGGAGTTTATTGGTAGAGTTGTCATCTGGAAGAAAGCACTGAGAGATGGATGGATTCCCAAGTTAAAGAAGAGAGTGGATGGATACATGAGACAGAAGGCCAAGGTATATGGTCTTGAGGAAGCTGCAGGATAGTGTACATGTTTTGACAGGTGTATGACAAAGCATGGCTTTGGTTAAGGTCATTGTAACTATTGTGTTTGTCTTACCAGGTGGATGATGAGTTGCGACATTATCCAATTACTATATGTGGATGGTATACTAGTTATAGGTTCAAAAATGCAGGGATTTGCTGAGCTAAAGGTAAGGATAGTTTAGTACCATGTCATGAGGAATTTGGAGCAGAAAAATACTTTGGCATAAGAGACATAGAGATTTTGTCTCCAGTTAGAGCTGATGTGAAGACGGTGTTGTTGAGGTTCAAGATGTAGAATCGGTAAGCACACCAAAGGCTGGACAGTTCAAGCAGAGCTTAGAATAGGGTTTGAAATCACATGAGGTCTAGTGTAGGCTTGAGTTTTCCCAAGCAGTGGGAGTTGTCAGAGAGTTTGGAGCCAATTCAGGGAAGGTAGATTCTCAGGCACTTGAGAGGGATTAGTAGTAGGTTAACATGTTATGTAGGGTCAAGGACTTCACTACATG
This sequence comes from Torreya grandis, assembly GCA_037957365.1. Taxonomy (NCBI): domain Eukaryota; kingdom Viridiplantae; phylum Streptophyta; class Pinopsida; order Cupressales; family Taxaceae; genus Torreya; species Torreya grandis. Next base: position 1,124,856 of record JARHVA010004390.1, read on the forward strand.
GATATGTAGGTTCAGATGTGGCAGGTTACTTGGATGACAGGAAAGGCATCATAGGGTGTGTGGTGGTTGGTCTTCAGGGTTGAGCTTGAAGAGGGATACAAGCCAGGAAATATATTAGATGGGGTATAGATACAGGTATAGGTGTAGCTATTTATCTCCAAGTGGGAGATTGTTAGGTTGTGGAGCTAAAAGCTTCACTAGGATGCAAATAGGAGGAGTTAAGGAGGTTGCAGAGTGTTAAAGTCACTGGCATCGGTTAGGACAACCGACGCTGGCAGGGTACAGATAGAAGGCAACCAATGTCGGTCAGAAGTCAGCCAGCATCGACACCCCCCAGGTAGACAGGGACTGACGTCGGTCACCTGTGTGGTTTGAACTGTGAATGTTACAGGCAGTTAGCTAACAAACCAAGTGTTTACATGTCAAGAGCAAAATTTAGACTAGAAGCTACAGATCTAATTATTGTAATTAGGTGTCTAATTATTGTTTGCATGAGATATATTTAAGAGACTCATTGGTTGTATTGTAAACTAAGTGTTAGAGAGTAAGAGAGCAAAATAAGCTCCTTCAGAGAGAGGAGAGCAATGGTGTGTTCCTCCTAGTGCCATAGTACCAAGTGTGGGTACTGGTTTGGAGAAACAGAAGGGTTCTTCATATTTTTATGATCTTGGTTAGTAGCTATGCATGGCTTCTTTTAGAGATCTACAATGGTGAGTAAGGTCTAGTGATTTGTAGGTAGCAACAGAGAGTAGGAGATCTACTTGGAGTATGGTTGTGTACTTGGTGTACTGGCAGCGTGTTACTAATTGGTTGGAGAGGTGAACATCAATTCTATATTTGAGCTGATTGTTGGGACTGAGAGAGAGAGGGAAGAAGGTCTTGAGGTGTGGCAAGCCTTTGAGGTAGAAGAAGAAGTGGCATCTTCTTTATTGTAGTTTCTTCTAAGTATTTAATACAATTGTGTATTATCTCTCAAATCCTGTGTTGTTTCATATTTCTAGTTACTTATTGATTCTGGTATAATTCCGTGTTTAGTTGCTAATACAAGAAGTAATCATATGTGCTCTATTGGTGGAGCAAGATCTTGACACATAAATAGTCATAATTCCCCAACAAATTTGAAATTCAAGTTTAATTTATAAAATGGGGTCTATATAATTTCAACACATTTTTAAGAGGAATAAAAACCACCAAACATGTTTGACCAGATACATGCTCATATTTTTTTTTAAATATACACTATAGAGAACTAATAGATCAAAACAAAGTAAGTTGTAGACTGGCTGAAGCATTGACCATATTTGTTACTATCATTTCTATAGATCCTTATTTGTAGGTATTTGATATTTAATATATATTTTTCTCAATAAAAAATGTGATTTGTTTGTCTTGAGTTTGGCCCTTTTATTCATTATTCACTACTTAATGTTATGAAATCATTGAGATTCAGATAGTTTATCTAATTTTTTGTTATGAAATTGTGGAGATTAGGATTATTTAGAACTTATTAATATTAATTATTAATTATTTATTTGTGTGCGTAAAATCAATAAGGGCCCAAATGGTGAATGTGAGGTTAAATATGATATTTTATAATAACTACAATCAAATAATCTTAGTAAACAATATATTTAATAGTTTTAGATCTAAAAAATTATAGATAATTACTCAGACCAACCAAAAAGACCATCTTATAACCTCATAAGGACCCATTAATGTCTAAATGCTCTACATAGGCTATTAATATGTAGATCGATCTTTTTTATGAGTCTTGTAAACAACTATATCTGTAAAATTTTATTCATTGTAAAAAATTTGTAATTATATTTTAGGTGAATTGAATATATACAAATTCCATGTTTTATTGTTATAACTCTTCCCTCCCTTGTTTCATCTCATCTTTCATGTTTATTTAGTACTTTTCTATCACTATTATTTGGTCTGAACTATCCCCATAGTCTCATTATTTTATTTTACTTAGTGTTGTTGGTTGCTCCCCACCTAGGCATACACATTATATTTATCTACTATATATAGAAATTTGACTTGGGATTTTGTTGACCTTATAGAAGAAAAAGATGTCATAGAATTCAAGTGGTTGTAATAACACAAAACCACTCTTGAAGGCAAGATGTAGAGACATAAATCAATACTTGTGGTGAAATGATACAAGCAAAGGCCTAGGTGTGATTACAATGCAATGTTTGCACTCATATCAAGGTTATAAATGGTGAGGAAAATCATATCCATTCTTTCTCAACACAAGTGGAAGGTGTATCAAATGTACGTCAAATCAACCTTATTGAATGGAGTGATAGAAGAAGAGTTTTATGTGGGAGATGTTGATGTGCATCTACGTCAAGGATGAAATGCTAATATTAGAGTAATATATCTTAGTTGGTTATTTAGGTCTTGTAAGACCTTAGGGATTAATTCAATTTTAATGAAATGATTATATGACTACCACCTTTAGCCTACAAGCATACCCTATTGTAAGGGCAATAGTAACTTTGTAGTGACACAATCTATTTGAGATTTCTTTTTATTGTTATGGTCAAAATTGCTTTATATTTTTGTCAACTATTGCCCAAAATCAAACAATCAGATGAATATTTATAATGATAAATAAGCTAAGATGATTCATGTCAAAAAAATCAATAAGGAAAAAAAAGGTTAAACTTAAAAGAAGTTTTGCCTTGCAATAACAAAGACCAACAAATTTACTTTGGTTCTTCCTAATTATAGTGTAAATAAAATTAAAATACATGAAATTCTAGTGCTTGACTCAAAATGACATAAAGAGAATGGGGAATCTAGGGTGAATAAAATGTACATATCTAAGAAATATGTCCTAAAAATGGCTATCCACAATAAATTTCCTTAATCTCATTTGTTTGTAGAGTGGAAGAGAAATAAAGTATATATAGAAATTTTTTATTAGAATAATAGCAAGCACAAACTAAAAAGATGCATTAGAATCAATATTATTAGTTTTAACCATTAGAAATTGAAACCATCTATCATTTACAAATATTTAGAAAAAGAAAACATGGAAAACAATGAAATAGTGAATAAATTCCTAGAATTCATCTTTCTATTTGGATTAATTCCACAAAGTTATATTATAAAAATCAAATGATGGTGGAAACCCCTATATATAAGCCTCTTCAAATTCATGAGATGATTGCATTAATTATAAAAGTATAAAATATATCAAAGTTGTCACTAGATAAAATTTCCTCATGTTCAAAAAAAATATTTCCTATTCAAAGAGGGAATCTTCTTATAACATACTAATTGGAACTAGGACATGAAATTTATCAAATAAATATCCTAAAAAATGGCTATTTTGATATTGAGGTGCCAAATTAGGATCTTATTGTTATTGATGATGATGGAGATACTAATGTAGTAAAAGTGGAAAGTGAAACCAGAGTAGTAGAAGAGGAAATAATTCCCAATATAGCTAAAGAAGAAAAAACTCCTAGGGGGATAAAGAGGAAGAATATCCAATGGTGACCATTTGTGGTTGGTTATCCATCTTTTTTAACATCTATTAGTTCCTTCCATGCCCCTGATAACTTCTTATAATATCTATTAATAAATTTCAAGTCTATGATGGGTTCATTTGTCAATTTCATGGTGAAATCTAACATTGCATTGGGTTTAGTTAAGATAGGTCTTATGGATTCACTGATTGTTTCTACATTCATCATTATTTTATTAGCTAATGTTTCCAAGTCCACCATCTCCTATCCAAATTTTACTCCTTGAGCCATAGCCTATTTCCTAAAATTATGTTATGAAATTATATGTTCACATAAAATGATTATATATCGCATAAAATAACCAAATATGAGAGATTGCACAATAATAACTAATAAAAAGGAAGAATACTAGATAATATATCAAAACCACCTCAAGGAAGCAACCTACACAAAAATCCAATAAGATCAAAATACTTCATATGATGATCAAATACTAACCACTACCTTTTATATAGTCTACTAAGCCATGGTTATTCTATAGGCTGACCTAACTAAGAACATTGATAAATATAAAAAGAATATAAAAGAGGTATGTAACATATAAGTTAGCCACACATATCCCTATGCATGCCAAATGTTAAGGGCATATCATGCCCTTGTACTTAAAAAAAACATTATCTTCAAGGTTGAGTCAACATTAGATGTTGTTGAACAAAAGATTCATCCTCCTAAGTGGCATCTTCACAAGGTAGATTAGTCCATTTGATTAGATACTCCTTAATCATTCTAGACTGTAGCTACTTAGTGGATATTTGAAGATCACCTTAGGATCAAGAATAAATATTACTTATTCATCCAATTATGGTAACTTAGCTTGAGTATAAACTCTATGTTTAATGACTTTCTTTAGGCATGATACATGAAATACTAGGTATATGTAGGTGGAGGAAGGAAACTCTAACTTGTAGGCCATAGTACCAATTTTTTGCAAGATATGATAAGTCCCATAATACTTGGGGGATAACTTATTATCCTTTTTATATTTCTTTAAGGACATATATTAGTATGGTTACAAGCATACAAAGACCCAATCAACAATGTCAAAATTCCTCACTCTAGTGTTGATCTACCTGCTACTTCATGCAATTCAAGGCCATGGCTAAATTTTCACATAAACCTGCAAGGACCTCCTGTTGATGGTGAATATGTTCTTCAACTTCATGAACCTTAGGATGGACCTTTAAGGTTGAATTGATAGATGAAGGGTGATATCTATATAGTTCTAAAAAAGGAGACATTTTGGAATAACTATGAATAGGAGTATTATACCACCATTCATAAAGTGGCAACCAATGAACCCATTTATCTTTTTTATTAGAAATAAAACAATGAATATCTCCTTCTAGATAATTATTGACTACCTTATTTTTTCCATTTGATTGAGGATGATAGGATGAACTATGAGCCAATTGGGTGCCCAAACATGCAAATAACTTAGTCAAAAAATTCCTAGTGAAAATGGGATCTCTATCACTGCTAATGATCTTAAGAGTATCATGAAATTTATGAACTATATTAAGAAAAGTAGAAGCTACTATACTAGCAACAAATGGTTGTGATAAAGAAGAAAAATGACCATACTTATTAAGATGATCCACCATAACCATGATAACATTTTGATCATCAAATCTTGGTAACCCTGTAATGAAATCCATAGATACCTCTTCCCAACATTGGCTAAGGATGGATAAAGATGAAAAAGACTTGGGGTTTTTATGGTTTCTCCTTTATTTTAATGATAGATTATACATTCAGCCACATATTTCTTAAAATCCCTCTTGAGTCCTTCTGAAAAAACTCTTTCTTGATTTTATGATAGGTTTTCAAAAATCTTGAATGACCCCCAATTGGAGTTACATGAAGGTCCATAAGGATTTTTTATTTAAGAAGATAATTATTACATATGTATAATCTATCTTTATACCATAATGTATCACCCTTCTATGTGAATTTTTTAAATCCACCCAAATCTTGCTAAAGATTCTAAATCAAATTAGGGGTACAACTATCATTTTCCCATTCTGATCATACTTACTCTAGCCAATTTGCTTATAAAATGGTCATAGCATATAACAATGCCCCAATTGATTCATCCTTCATAGATAGTGAATATGCCACTACATTGTCCTTGCCTTTCTTGTAAACTATTTAAAAATCATGGCCTAACATCTTAGTTACCCATTTATATTGTTGTTGAAATCACAACTATTGTTCCAAAAAATATTTGAGACTATCATGATCAGTCTTTACTTGAAAGTGATGACCCATCAAATAAGGTATCCATTATTTGACTACATGCAAAATGGCCATAATTTCCTTCTCATAGATGGGCTTGTGGTGATTTTTACTATTAATTTAGCTTTTAAATGTAAGTGGTATACCTTCTTTCATGACTACATCACCCATACCATACCTATATGCATCACATTCAACCATAAAAGTCTTGGAAAAATTAGGAGTGGCCAATACTGGAGTGGTACATAGCCAATTTCAATTGTTTAAATGCCCTGGTAGCTATATCAGTCCACTAAAAAGAGTCTTTCCTAAACAAATAGGTGAGTGGGGCTATAATGCTACCATAATTTTTGACAAACCTAAAATAGTAACTAGTTAGCCCCAAAAAATCCACTTAGTTGCTTGAGTGTCTTAGGAATCAGCCATTCCACCATTGCTTGGATTTTTTTAGGATCCATTTTTACTCCTCCATGTGAAACCAGATGACCCACATACTCAACCTCACAAGCTCCAAAAGTACATCTGGAAAGTTTGGCATACAAATGATGTTGTTCCATAATTGAGAGTACCTGTTTCACATGGTGCAAATGGTCTTTCCAATTTTTATTGTAAATGAGAATATCATCAAAAAATACTAGAATAAATTTCCTCAAAAATAGCCTAAAAATAGTATTCATCAAACTTTAAAAGGTGGGTAGTGTATTTGTTAGACCAAAAGGCATAACAAGAAACTTATAATGGCCCTCATGAGTCCTAAAAGTTATTTTGGGTATGTATTCATGATGGATATAGATTTGATGATACCTAGAATGTAGATTTAACTTGTTAAAATAAAGAGCACCATTTAATTCATCTAGAAAATTATTAATGATAGGAATAGGAAACTCATCTTTGATAGTGTACTTGTTGAGCTCTTTTTAGTCAGGGCACATCCTCTAAGTGTCACATTTCTTTCTTACTATGAGAACTTGCAAAGAATATTTACTTTAGCCATGACGAATGATTCTTCCATCCAACATCATCTATACCATATTTTAAATTTCACTTTTATGGATTGATTTTGGGTGGTTTACTACTAGGAATAAGTTTGATAGCATGATCATGTATGTGGCTAGGTGGAAGTCCTTTTGACATGTCACTAAAAATAAATAAATGGGCATTAATCACTTGTAAATCAAGAGGGGCAGATGGCTGAGTTGGATGAACTTCTATGGAAAATAAGTGAGATAATAATCCTTTAACACCCTTATAGAGAATCTTTGTCATTTGATGGGATAAAATGAATTATGGAGATTTATCCCATATAGCCCTTAGAATGAAAGTGCATGAATAATTCCTAGAAATTCATCTCAATAGTGCCTAAAGTGGTGAGCCACTATACTCCTAGAATAATGTTAACTCCCACCATGGGAATAAAAAACATAGGAGAATCCAATAAGTAGTCTCTCATAGCTAGTTTAATACTATGGCATTTTCTTGAGCAACTGATGGTACCACCATCTGCAATCATGAATTGAAATTCTAGAGGAGGATAAGAATGATGAAATGGAGGGTTGTTTGAATATAACTAAGATGAAAGGGTAGCCAATTGTATAATGATTTGATGAAATTGAGTGTGAACCCTATTAATCTCTCTATGCATCCTTGAAACATCAGTTTGAACTACAACAAAGTCATCATGCCATACCAAGCCCTTTATGTCAACCTAAAGTTAAGAAATCAATGAATCTAATGTTTCAAATTCCATGTCACTAGTAAGACTCTTAGGAGTTTTTTCCCCCCTTTCGTCCCTGAGTATTATGACCTACCATATACAAACCCTAGGAGGATTTTCACCTCAAAAAAAGTGTACCAAGAGATGGTACCATTGTGATCACCTCACCAAGATGAATCTAATGACTGCCTTTTTGCACTAGGGTTAAAAAATTTAGCACTGAGAAAGTGTACCAGTATAATATACCATTGTGATCATCTCATCAAGATGAATCCAATGATTACAAATGTGTAAGGGGAAACAAAAGTTCTAGACTTTATTTTAAAATATTTTTTTCAAAAAAGCCTTTAAAATAATATTTCACTAATAGAATAATTACATTATTCCCATATTGTAAGTTATGTTTTTTTACTCCTTTCACTCATGGAAATTGCTCTTCACCAAATCCAAAAAAACAAGGCCATAGGAAACTTACCCAAATCAAATATTTGATACCACTTGTAATGAAATTACTTAGATGTTAACATAAAATGATTATATATCACATAGAATAAGTAAATATGATGGATTACATAGTAATAATTGACAATAGAGTAGAATACTAGATAATATAGCAAAGCCATTTCAAGGGAGAAACTAATACAATAATGCACTAAAAGCATAATACTTCATATGATGATGAAAGACTAACCACTACCTCTTATATAAAGTCTACGTATCCATGGTTATTCTATAGATTGACCTAATTAAGAACATAGATAAATGTAAAAATAATATTAAAAAGGTATGTAAGCCACAAGTTAGAAACACATATCCCTAGACATGCCAAATTTTAGGTCATAACAAATTGATAATGAAATTTTGGAGTTGTTCTTTGAAATCAACCTTGCTAAAAATATTACCATCTCTATTTACAAGGTGTGTGATTTCAAACTTCTTGAGTAGAGTTATAACTTTCTCCCCTTACTAAGTAAGGGACTAGACCAAGTATCTCATATCATCAATCCATTTATTTAAGGCTTTCCTCCTTCTAATGATGTAGGACTAAGTAATGCTCAAATATTCTCATGGTATTAGGTTTAGTTCTTCAAATTTCTTTAACCTAATCAATTTAACTAGGTTATTCATTTTATTATCATAATTCCAATAGGTATTTTTTGCCTTAAGAATTTTATTATAAACCTTATATCATTTTACTTTATATTCAAATAAAGTATTTAGTGTATCAGAAATATCCTCAACTACCCATTCCCATTTGGTGATAGTTTATTCTCATAAGGTGTCTTTATTTTTATATTCTAACTTAGTTGTCCTTTGTTACATCCCTTTCAATAATTCAGTGACCACATCACCATATCCCTTCAGCACTAAGAGGTGGTCTTATGCATATTTCTTATGATATCCATGCTTAGCCTTATTCTTCTTGGTGAGTGAAAATAAGGTTTCTTCAAATTCTCATACAATTGACTGATCTAGATGAGTCATTTTTGTTTTGGTTACCCTTTTCATAGCTCTAGATTCTTTACCAAATTTTAGTGAGACCTGTTGAGGGTCTACTATATCTAAATCTTACCTTTCCACTATATCTGACTACATCTCCTTTATCCAAGACTTATTTAATATATCACCTTCAGGCTAGGCAGATGGTGGCAACTTAGGAGGTGGTGCCAATCCTTGGATTGTATATGTTTAAGAGGTAGCTATGGAAGTGACCAAGATGAAGGTAGAACTAGGTGATGGGATGGGAGGGGTTACTTGTTAGGACAATAAATAACTAGTCATAACTAGAGCACTTGATTGGAACAAAGAAACGTGTGGTATAAAAATAGTAGGCCTACCCTTATAAAATTAAGGACTAAGCCTAGGCATGGGTTTGGTTAAAGTTTGGGGTAAATTATCCATTATAGAGACCTTTGAGGTAGATGACACAATAAAAGGATTGACTGTGGGTAAGGGTATATTCATAGGCCTAACTAAAAAAATAATGAAAGGCCTACAAGGCATTAAGTTCATGTCATCTGATGTTGGTGGCCCACAATATCTACCCCAGGGGTAGCTATTCAAAAATAAGGGAGGAAAATAAACATAATTTTGACTAGTCATATTGAGCTTCTCCTTCATAGGAATTAGGGGAGGTATCTCTAGTGTAGAAGCTATTGGTACCATAGCAGGTGGTTTTAAAGCCTCAACTGAAGATGAATGAGGCACCATTTAATGTTCTATAAGAATTGAGGCAATATTCTAAACCTAGGATGGGGTATTGATTGTTGCCTATAAAACAAAGACCTACTTAGTGTGTTTTTCAAGGTTAGATTCTCCTTTCAATAAAGTGGGAGACAATGCTTGAAATACTATCTAACTTAGTTGAGGGTCAGTCATCTCTCTTCTTCAATATTAAAAATTTGAATTATAGATGTGGACGTACTTGATTGAGAACTTTCAGAATTGAAAACTTCATAATAGCCAACATATTTTAGTCTAACCATAATAGTTGGAACATTATCATTTTTCAACCTTTGTTTCACCTCTTGATCATTTTTTACATTGATATATAACCTATCCTCATCCTTAGAATCATGGTGGTAGGGAATGCTCAATGTTGACCTATGTTTAATGAAATGGTTGAAAGTTATGTGCTCCAGGTCCCATTGCCTATTATCAACCTTCTTTATGTCAAACATAGGTATTTATTTTATAGCTATAATGATAGAATTCTAGTTCTCTATCTAAAACTAGCTAATATTAGATAATTGAGGATGAATTAATCCACTTTATTTATTCTTACATAACCCATCCCCCTGTATATAATTGATAAGCAGTTTATTTCTCAACTGGTTTATCTATAATTATATTGGGTAACCTAAGGGGGGATATCTTTATGCCAACCACCCTCAAAACTATGCAATCTAAGTAATACACCAATAGGTTCGTAGGGTAATAAGGTTCGTAGGGTGATAATCTAGGCATGGGGTTTTCATTGATTGTCCAATATGATTTGGGATAGGAATATTTAGATATGTCCCTCAAATCTTGCTTATACTTATACACTCTAACCTTATATAAGGTATGAAGAACAATCCATTTTAGATTTGGGTCCTAATTGGTGAAGTGAATAATTTTTTGAGTGGTACAAATGACATCTACTAAATATGACATTATGTGAAAATGATCTCCCTAGTTGGCCATAAACTTTTTAATTTGGACTGATATATTAAAAGATATAATTTATCCCAAAGGGGGAGTCTTTTTATCATCAACTATCATGGATAGAAGTGGGATTCATTTTTCATCCACATGACATGTATCCTTGGCCCCATACAACTGGTTCATCATGGCCATTCCCATGTTAAGCATGAGATATACTGAGAGTGGGGGTGAATCAGTATATCATATATCTTTTAAATCTTTCCTTTAACCAAATTCCACTTAACCAAACGTTCAAGATATGCAATAAAACTCAAACAATAAACACCACACAAGATAGAGAGAGACACCAGATATAACATGGAAACCCAATGTGGGAAAAACCATAGAGAACAATCTCAAGTATATGAATGAGCACCAACCCAAACAACATTCACAAGCTAAGCTTACAGGAGCATGAACCCCTTTGGTGAGCACGAACCTAGCAACTATTCATGAGCACCAACCCATAAGATCACCACACCCCTTTATTGAGCACCAACCCAATTACTATTCATGAGCACCAACCCATAGGAGCACCAACCCCTTTGCCAAGCACCAACCCAACAAAAATTCATGAGAAGCAACCCATAGGAGCACCAACCCCTTTACTGAGCACCAACCTAGCAATAATTCATGAGCACCAACCCATAGGATCACCAACCCCTTTGTCTAGACCACACACCTATCTCTCAATGTTGTTATCTCAACAAATGATAGATCAATACAACATCTCTTTCTTCTCTCTCACCTTTTCTCTTCTAAGATAGATATAACAAATACAAATCATATTCATCTCTCACAATTGCTCTTCTAAAATAGATATTACAATATCCAATCAACCTCTATCTCTCATATTTACAAATGGATTCTCAAGCCTTTATTTATAGCTTTCCAAATGACCTTTGGCCTTCCCCCTTTGTGACCCTTCAATAATCATGGAAAATGGTGCCAAAATTGTATGACCCTTCATATTCAAGCCTTTGAAAAGTTATGTGGTGACCCTTCATGATCAAAAATGTCCTTCCCTCTTTTGTCCTCATCTTGGTGATTTTTCATATTCTTTAAAGTGTCCCTTCATGAGAATTTGTGCCCTTCCTCTTTTGTCTTCACTTGGTGACTCTTAGAATTACCCAAAATGACTCTTCATGGGAAAATGCATCCCATCCTTCTTTTGTCTTTATCTCGTGGCTCTTTGACTTCTCCATGGGCCCTTCTTTTGTCTCATATGCAACCAAAAATATATTCGTTAATATTAAATAAATATTAACTCATGTTAGCCAAGATATATTTATTATAAAAAACATTAAATGTAATGTGACCTTTATCACCTATAATGATAGACCTTTTACATCAATGACAATATTTCCAATAATCTCCCCCTTTGTCATTGATGAAAACCTCAATCTTGAAACTACCACATCCTTTCACTTGCACATACTATCATCTGAAAACATATAGTAACTCCCCCTTACTGTAGCAACTTGTACTTGTTCCTTGTACCTATTTTTTGCACCTTTACCTGTATCTGTTATTCTCCACCTTTGACATCAATGGAAAAAGGCCTACCTAGAGCTAACACTTAGCTCCCCCTTAATTGATGCTGAACATCAATGGTAAAAAGTAATAGAAATTACTCCCAACTCCTCTCGTAGATCTTTGAATATGTCCTTTGATAATGCCTTTGAGAAGATATCTGACAATATATATACATTACTCCCTGTCCTTTGAGCATCTATAATCAACTCATTTGAATATTTTATTCTAATCTCACAACCTTCATCATGAAACCTTAATGTGTATCCTTGATCACATATTTGACTAACACTCAACATATTATGCTTAAGACCTTTTACATATAAAAAATTCTTAGTCTTAGTTCTACCATAATCCAAACTCAAAGTACATTTTCCAGCTATCCTAGTAGTGGTTTTATCTCTAAATATCACTATACCACCATTGATCTTCTTTAGAGTAATGAACTTACTTTTATCACCTATCATATGCCTCGAACATCCGCTATCAATTAACCATGGCTAATCTTTACCTCTCACATGTAGAGCCGTCTGCACCATCATAAAATCTTTAGGTTGTTTCTTCTACCATGAACATGTCTAAACCTTCTTCTTGATGAATGGAGCTTTGAAAATCTGATCCTTCTTCTTGATGAATGGAGCTTTGAAGCTCTGATCCTTCTTGACTGAATCAAACATGATTATACAATACTGAGCTATGTGTCTGATGTTGTTGCACTTGTAGCATACTATGGTCTATTCATCAAAGCTTGATAGAGGAGTAAAAGAGTTTTGGCTTCTACTTGAATCTACTTGAATTTCCTTTTATTTATTTCTAAAATTGTTATCTCTTTTTATAGATTCTAATTTCTTATGACCATATCCATTACAATAAAAACAATAGCCATAAAAATAAGACATGTCTGTATATCTCTGACCTGATTGTCTTTTATAGCTTTTTTCTCTCCAACCTTTTCTATTTGGAATGTCCTTTGTATTCTTCACTTCTCCCCTTTTTGTTTCCTCTTTTGTAAGAGCTTCAACATAGCTCTTTTTCTTTTCAAATACGATCCCTATCTTATCTAAATTTTCTTTTTGACTTTAAAATATCTTATTCAACATGTTAGTGCTATCTTCAAATTTTGAGTCACTGACTACTTTATCACTGACTGCTTTCTTAATATCTTATTTTAAATAGGCAATTTCAATAACATACCTTTGACATTCTTTTCTTGCTATTTCCAACTGTGCTATGAGATCTTCTTCATTCTTCTTGGCTTCTTCAAAGTGTGCTTTTAGATCTTCAATCATTTCCTTTGACTCTTGTTCATTTTTCTTGATTTGGTGCTTTAATCTTTGATTTTTCTTCTGAGCAGCTTCTAACTCTTCTAAGGCACAAATGAGTTCTCCTTCCATATTCACTTCAGCTTCTTCCTCTTCTTCTTCTTGATCATCTTCATGTATGGCCATGAATATAATTTCTTTTTCTTCTAAATCTCTAACTCCACTATCTTCAACTGAGCTAGGATCCTTAGAATACAATCTCTTCTTCTCAAATCCCTTCTTAGATTTACCATTGAAATTCTTCTTATATGTAGGCTTTTCTTCATCATCATCATTAACCTTATCTGGGCATCTAGCTAAAAAATGTCCAATCTTTCCACAATTAAAAAATTTAAAAAGTAATTTCCTTGATATGTACCTATTCCTCTTTTTGGCTTCCGAATGAAAAGTGCTCCATTGTCATCTTCATCATCACTGAAACTATAAATTGATTCTTAAATATTAGCTTTCTCCTTATTTGATGTCTTGAAAGCTACTTCTCTCTTTGGGGGTTTATCTTGTTTTGTCTGCATCTCATATGCCGTGAGAATATCATGAAGCTCTTCCATCTTTAGCTTGGCTAAATTATTCATCTCTTCAATTGCCGAAACCTTTGCATCATATCTCATTGGTAGAGATCTTAAAACCTTTGTACCACTGTTGAATCTTCTAATGTTTCTCCAAGACTTTGAATCTGATTTACGATCTAATCAACTTGTAAGAGATAACTTGCTATATCTTCTTCTTCCATATTCAAACTTTTAAACTGCCTTCTAAAAGTCTATAGCTTAGCTTGCTGAACCTTTCCATCGCATTTGTAAATATTCTCAATTTTTACCCAAGATTCATGAGCAGATTTACATTGCATAACTTTAAAAAAATTAGATTCACATAAACCACATAAAATAGCATTTAAATCTTTAGAATTACATTCACTTGCCTTCTTTTCTGCTAGAGTAATTGTAGATGTCTATGGCTCTTCATATTCCTCCATCACTACTTTCCATATGTTGAATCCAAGGGCCATCAAATAAACCTTTGTTCTCATGCTCAAAAAATCATAATTCATCCCATCAAACAAAGGTGCCTTATTTTTATAAAATCTTTCTTGTGACCCAACCATCGTGCTTTCCTGATCTCCCTTCAAGCTATAAAACTTTTCAAAAAGGAACCTACTCTAATACCAATTGTTAAGCACAAGATATACTAAGAGAGGGGGTGAATCAGTATATCATATATCTTATAAATCTTTCCTTTAACCAAATTCCACTTAATCAAAAATTCAAGATATGCAATAAAACTCAAACAATAAACACCACATAAGATAGAGAGAGACACTAGATATAACGTGGAAACCTAATGTGGGAAAAACCATGGAAAACAATCTCAAGTATATGAATGAGCACCAACCCAAATGATATTCACAAGCCAAACTTGCAGGAGCACCAACCCTTTTGCTGAGCACCAACCCAACAACTATTCATGAGCACCAACCCATAGGAGCACAATACCCCTTTGCCGAGCACCAACCTAGCTACTATTGGTGAGCACCAACCTAGCAACAATTTGTGAGCACCAACACATAGGAGCACCAACCCAGCAACAATTCATGAGCACCAACCCAAAAGATCACCAACCCCTTTGTGTATACCACACACCTATCTCTCAATGTTTCTATCTTAAAAAATGATAGATCAATAACACATCTCTTTCCTCTCTCTCACCTTTGCTCTTCTAAGCTAGATATAACAAATACAAATCATATTTATCTCTCACAATTGCTCTTCTAAGCTAGATATTACAATATCAAATCAACCTCTATCTCTCATATTTACAAATGGCTTCTCAAGCCTTTATTTATAGCTTTCCAAATGACCTTTGGCCTTCCCCCTTTGTGACCCTTCAATCCTCATGGAAAATGGTGCCAAACTTGTATGACCCTTCATATTCAAGCCTTTGAAAAGTCATGTGGTGACTCTTCATGATAAAAGATGTCCTTCCCTCTTTTTTCCTCATCTTGGTGACTTTTCATATTCCTTAAAGTGTCCCTTCATGATAAATTTTGTCCTTCCTCTTTTGTCTTCACTTGGTGACTCTTGGAATTCCCTAAGATGACTCTTCATGGGAAAATGCGTCCCATCCTTCTTTTGTCTTTATCCCATGGCTCTTTGACTTCTCCATGGCCCCTTATTTTGTCTCATATACAACCAAAAATATATTCATTAATATTAAATAAATATTAACTCATATTAGCCAAGATATATTTATTACAAACAACATTAAATGCAATGGGGCCTTTATCACCAATAATGCTAGACCTTTGACATCAATGACAATATTTCCAACATCCCATTCTTACTTACCTAATGAAATATGTGATGGTAATTTAGATAATTCTATTTTTTCACACAAAATTCCCTTTATTTTTAACCTAGTACCTTAAAACATCCTTGATATTATGGGTTTGAAGTCATTGAGTCATAGTCTCTTGATTTTACTTAATATCTAGTTTGGGTAAATCATAGTAAGATTGAAGGGTTAATCTAGTTATGAAGCTAATATCTTGGCCTATATTTAAATACTTAATCATATTCTCAATGCATTTAGACTTATAAAACATATGGTAGACTAAGTCTACAATAGGGATTATCTATGAGTTAGACACTGCTTTGTGTAAACCTTTAAACTATCACTATTTTAGTCTATAGTGTCTTCTACATGGTAGAATAGGTCATTGTAATGTTTATCCTTGGTATCCAATGCAATATATTTGAATCTAGTATCCCAAAAGATGACATTTATCTTGTAAGAGTAGATGGATGGGATTTATTCTTACTTATTGACTTTAGATTCTTCAGCTTCAACCATGGTTTAAAATTTCATGATGAATATGTTTTCAACTTAATTTAATGGTGGAGGGATATAAAAATGTCTTCAAAAAACTCATAGAATTCTTTGAACTATAACAAATAACAACTAAAGGTGAACATATTATTTTGAATAAATAAGCACTAAATACCAAATTTAGAATTTAATCTAAAAATGCAATTCATTAATGGAAAGTGTTTTAATTCACCTTGATTTAATGTTGGGCGACTCTTCAATTTTAATTTAATGGCCTTGAAAATTTACTTTAAAAAATCAGCCAATCATTACCCTTGCTTTGTCCACATGTCTTATCATCATAGGATTAACTTTTTAGTGAAGTGAATTGGATGTATATCCCTCAAAATAAATCCCATCATCATTTAATTCATGCCTATTATCAAAACTTTATGAATAATTGTATGCCAACTAGGATCTACTTTTGACATGTACTTAACACTTGTCACCCTCTCAGATATTTTAGCCTTTTATTCTAAATATTAAACAATCCAGATGGATAGTGTGACACTTTTCCAAGTGTCTTTTTCTAATTATATATAATGTCTTCAATTATCACATTAATAAACACCATTCATTATTTCAATGATTTGGCCTCATAAATTTTACTAGTTTACCAAGTGGTAAGTTCTTATTGGATCACATTGTCATGTGGATCTGTTATATCAAATTTTTAATGGACATAAATACCTTGACACTTCACTAAGTGTCATATTTTAATTTCATCACATAATCATTGGGTTTCATGTCTTCCTTTAATCATATTATTATCATGAGATATGGGTTCATGTGTCTTCATCCCATTTCTCCCAATTATCATATGGCTTTCACATCACATTTAGTTACCTAAGATTAAGTGACTTACTACCAAGTGTCATCTTGTGATGCAATCTTTGTATTATGAAATTAAAATATTTCATCTTAACTATGTGGAACGACTGAGTTCCAAGTATGATGATGTAATAAGATCACATTATTTTAAGAATTAAAACATAATATAAGCCTTAGAAGGCCATGAATGGATGACACATGGCATGTTTTTATTGAGTCATGGGTTCTGAACTTTGCAACTTCTTCATAAGCTAGAATACCATGACTATGTGACAAGTGGTAAAATTCCATTGGGTCACAATGTCACTCAATTTTTTGAAGGAAAAACAATATGTGATAAAGTCTAGAACTTATGCAACTGAGTCACCAATACATGTGACTGAGTCATTTGAAGTGGATCTAGCATTGAGGTTCCTACCAAATAAAAAGTTGTAAAAGTACCTTATATTTTTGAGTGTATCCCATTATAAGATAACCTTTAAATAAGTTAGATTATTATAAATCATTGTGAATTATACATCGATGAAATATTAAAAAACATCTCAAACCTTGAAAAAAATAAAGTAGTGATGTTCAAAAAATTATTAAAATAATCTAATCACATTAATTAATAGAAATTACATTTTCATTGAAGGTATTTTGTTTATTCTTTCTAAATATATGTACGCATTCACTCATATATCCATAACTCAACTATGTCCTACACACCATGGTTATATTAAATCCCTTACAATGACCTTTAAAATCAACATGGAAACTATTATATCTCCTAGGAGATACCTTAAAATAAAATTTCAATCAATTGCATGTTCAAGATATCTACTTGGAGACCCCTTGAAGGTACTACAAGGCCCTTTAAGGTATCCCCTAGGAGATAGCTTGAAAGAAAATTCCAATCATGTGCATGTTCAAGGTATCTACTAGAAAATACCTTGAAGTTACTATAAGACCCTTCAAGGTATCTCCTAGAAGATACCTTGAAATAAAATTCCAATCATGTGCATGTTCAAGGAATCTACTAGCAGACCCATTGAAGGTACTATAAAACCTTTCAAGGTATATCTTAGGAAATACCTTGAAGGGCCTTGTAGCACCTTCAAGGGTGCCCTAATGCATGTTTGAAAGGTATTTCCTAGGAGATACCTTATAACTTTAGAATATGCATTAGGTTACACTCAAAGGTACCACAAATCCCTTAAAAGTATCTCCTTAGAGATACATTGAAATAAATTCCAATAATGTGCATGTTCAAGAAATGTTATCATATTTTTATGGAATTTCTCTAGAACATGATAATTATAGAGATAGCTTGCACAACAAAAAGTAGAAAAGAATCATAATAGCATGAGTCAATTTATATAATCTTAAAAATTTTACATAATAAATAATATAAAGATAAACTAACCTTGTGTTAATAATTCCATAATATAAAGAACATAATACAAGATAGAAAAAACTAAAATAAAAAGAGTAAACACTATGCACTAGGCATACATAAAAGAATATTAATAAAACCATAACATAACTAGTCTATTAATCTCTATCACACATCAAAACCATATTCCATTACATTAGATTACTACATATATATATATATATATATATATATATATATATATATATATATATATATATATATATATATATATATATATATATGTATATATATATATATATGTATATATATATATATATATTTACATGGCTCTATCTCTTCACATTCTAGCCTTCTTGCATACAAAAAGAAATACTCTTGGCATTCTTAGATGTATTTCTTATTTAACAAGGTTTGAAGACATAAAATAGATAAAATACATGAAAAATTGATACCTTACACATATTTTTCCATAAATTATAGTTTTGAAAATTTAAGAGGCCCTAATTTATGTCCAACACTTTTCTAGACTTAAACTATTATTTCATCTTGAGACAAACACTAAACTCTGATCTCAGCTAAAGCTTGAAAATATTAGCCTTTAAAAAAGTGGTAATAATCACTCCAAGTGTCATTTAATAGTTTTAATCTTTTTTACATTGCTTATCTAACCTTTCAAGTTCTTAACTAAGTAGCATACTTGCCTACTACCCTTTCAGGTTTTCCAATATATATATATATATATATATATATATATATATATATATATATATATATATATATATATATATATATATATATATATATATATATACATGGCTCTATCTCTTCACATTCTAGCCTTCTTGCATACATAAAGAAATACTCTTGGCATTCTTAGATGTATTTCTTATTTAACAAGGTTTGAAGACATACAATAGATAAAATACATGAAAAATTGATACCTTACACATATGTGTCCATAAATTATATTTTTGAAAATTTATGTCCAACACTTTTCTAGACTTAAACTATTATTTCATCTTGAGACAAACTCTAAACTCTGATCTCAGCTAAAGCTTGAAAATATTAGCCTTTAAAAAAGGGGTAATAATCACTCCAAGTGTCATTTCATAGTTTTAATGTTTTTTACATTGCTTATCTAACCTTTCAAGTTTTTAACTAAGTATCATACTTGCCTACTACCCTTTCAGGTTTTCCAGTATATATATATATATATATATATATATATATATATATATATATATATATATATATATATATATATATATATATATATATATATATATATATATATATATACACACATATATATATATACACACACATATATATATATACATATATATATGCATACATACATACATACATACATATATATATATATATATATATATATATATATATATATATATATATATATATATATATACATGGCTCTATCTCTTCACATTCTAGCCTTCTTGCATACAAAAAGAAATACTCTTGGCATTCTTAGATGTATTTCTTATTTAATAAGGTTTTAAGACATACAATAGATAAAATACATGAAAAATTGATACCTTACACATATGTGTCCATAAATTATAGTTTTGAAAATTTAAAAGGCCCTAATTTATGTCCAACACTTTTCTAGACTTAAACTATTATTTCATCTTGAGACAAACTCTAAACTTTGATCTCAGCTAAAGCTTGAAAATAATAGCCTTTAAAAAAGGGGTAATAATCACTCCAAGTTTCATTTAATAGTTTTAATCTTTTTTACATTGCTTATCTAACCTTTCAAGTTTTTAACTAAGTAGCATACTTGCCTACTACCCTTTCAGGTTTTCCATAGAATATCTTAACTAACTGGCTATCTTAGTTAGGGTTTTCAACGAACCTAACCTTGATCTTAATGCTTATGAATATGTTACAAAGCATAATTTTTTTATTAAACTACAAAACTTGAACTATGAATTTATCATAGAGGTGGTGCTAGAGTTTGGCTAGGCAACTGTGTAGGTTGTGTATGTTCAAACTGTGCCTTTGTATCTATCTTTATATTCTACAAAATTTCTTTGATCTCATGTTAAATAATGAACTTATGTTATTTTATGATATACAAAATAAATATTTCAACCTATGAGAGGTTATGCTTGAGAATTTTCTAATAATCAAGTAATTCCCATAATATGCCAAGTAAAATGTGTAGTACAATATGAATGACCATCAAATTTTGCATATCTTCTTTTATAATGATAAGTAAGGCTCTAAAATTTGATATCTTAAGTTGGATATCTAACATAATATCATCCAACTTGTCTATAATCCTTTGGGAATGAATATCTATAAATATGTTATGCATTTTCTCATTCTACCATACCTAGATATTATTCATTATAGTATACATAGAATATAAATAATGTTTAAATGCATATGTTAATGTTTCTCCAATATATGTTTGATCACTCATTACAACTTTATATTTATCCATTATTTCTAAATTTGGATTAATAGTATCCAAATATTTGTCAAAGTTTTATCTCCAATCAAGCATTCCCTTGGCTATCAACTTAGCTTGATGCATAGCAGTATTTAGGACCTATACGTATTCCTCTAGTAGTCCATCAATTCCTTCTATTTTAGTAAATATATCTTACCATTGGGCTCATAATCTGAGTATTTTATGTGCACTCACCTAATATTTTGTTAGATTAGTCAAAAACATAGTGATTTATTTATCCTTAGACATTTATTGATCACCAAGGACTTGCATAACTAGAGTAGGATAAGTATCATTGATGAGCTACCTAGCCTTAGAAATTTGATTTTTTGCTTCCACTTTTTCCACTGTAGCCAAAAAAATTCTAAGTTTTAATCCTTTTATGTAATGGATTATTAGAATGTAGCTAATATTTCAATTTATTTGGATAATGACAAATAAAAAACATTTGAATATGTTTTCATGGAAGTGGGAGAAATCATGGTGGATGTGACTATGAATATGGTAGGATCTGGTGTAAATTGATCCAATAGAACTAATAAAGTGGTGTGATGAGATGATGTGGTAGGGACATCCCACATATATTGGGTAGAGGGGTGAGTATTTAATAGTGAAGTCTCCTTTGATAGACTTGATTTGGTTATATCTTTTTGGGATGTTACATGTTCTACTTCTGATTTTTTCTTAACTTCCTTTTCTTTCATAATCTATGCCTCAACTTCAACGTGAGCCTTGGTTGTCACCTTAGTGTGAATTCAAGTTTCCTCCTCATCTTTAGACTTGGCCACAACTTCAATCTTGGCATCAACCTTTTCTTTAAATTTGGCATCAACCTCTACTTCTGCTTTGGTATTAGCCTCAAATTTTTCCTTGGTATCTTATGTGTTTGCATTGCATTTGGCTTCATCCCCCTTCTAGTATTGATCTTTGGAATATTTCTCTCATGCCTCTTATTTTGTTTAATTAAATTTCATAACATGTGCCTATTTATCCTCAAGTTTTACATATTGTTGATCCCTTATCTTAGCCTCTACTTAGTTGACATTTTTTGTTTAGCCTATGCTTCCTTAGCTTGTCTCTATGCATCCTCTACTTCTTTATCTCTCATCCTTTTCACCTCTACTTCTTTGGTTTTCTTTCTCTCAACCTAATATTTTTTGGCCTTATTTTTTCTAACCTTAGCTTCTTCAAAAAAAAAAATTTGTTGATCCTCATTGGTGTGTTTTTTGTATTATTCCTATTTCATATATTCATATTATGTAAGTTTGGATTCCTACAAAACTACTTGTTCCATGGCCTCTTTCTTCTTTTTATTCTTCTCTAATTTTCTCTATTTTCTCTTTTCTTTCTTTGTAGCCTCCTCCTAAGGATCTAGGGTATCCTTCACACCTTCCATTTATTCTATTAGATTTGGCATATTTTTATCAAGAGGTTCCTCCATTATATCTATGTCAGCTAATTTTGTATCTTATTATGAGTGCTCTAAATATTCATAGTCCATAACCACACCTCTGAGCACAAAAATCATTCTAGACTTGGTCAGAGGAATAAGTGTATCCATGTATCTCCTTGCACCATTAGAATTCATCTGATGGACATACTTGTTCTGACTATATCTCTAAAATATACCATACATTCTTGCATGGTGGTTGAAGACCTAGCTCAATTATGTGTATGTGTATGTTATTTATGAAATAGTGGATCTAATAGGCTCCTTTGCTCTAGTAGATCTACACTCTTCAAAGATGATGAACTAGCTAATAGATATATTTTTAAAATTCTTGCATCAAATTTGCACCAAGCTTCTTCTTGACATATAATATCCATAATAATGGACGGATGCCATTATGTAATGCTAACCCAAAGGTCTCTTCTTACCTTATTTTGTACTTGGAAAGTGTAAACTGCTTTCTATAAAAATAATTCCTTATCCTCCTGGTTGTCTTACACCTCTTTTTTTATTTCTTCAATCATTCATTTAATAATTTCCTATTCATCAACCCCCAGCTTTGAGATATTTAACATACAATCTATCCTTAGAGAACATGGGCTATATAACTAATACTTGGTTGGCCTTGATCTCTTTCTAGCTATTGGTGGTTAGGATCTCTATGTAGGTCCCTTATTTTTTCCTTTTTCTTGTTTTGGGGGAGATATAGACTATTGTGGTTAGGCCTGTGGTTTCACCACTATATGTAGTTGTGCTTGTTCTTACCCAGGTTATGTACCTAGATGGATGGTTTGAATAGGTTAAATTAAACTTATATATAGGGATCTCTTCCTCCATACTTTGGTTTATACTTCAACCATTATCATGAAAAATGGCATTACAGTCATAGTTGGCATGGATGACTCATGCACCTTGATTTTAATACCATTATACAAATTATTTATTGATGCATGCTGCCCCAAATATTGCATAACATCTTGTGTAATTTGATGGTGTGACTTGATCAGAGATAGAGCCTCAATCTACCATGAGTTAGACTATATTATTTACTCATAATAATTCCCTATCTTAATCCAAGTGATTATTTCAAGGGTAATAGTGGGACAAAAAATTTTAGTAACATTAACTTGTCTTAGTGGGGACTTCCATTGGGTGAAGTTTAACAACAAAACTAGAAGCTGATATTAGAAATTTTGTGAGCTGCCTAAAATTACCTTGTTGATATCAGTGGTAATATTTGATGAAATAAGCTTAGGCCAATAAAATTTATCATTTAGGTGTATCATGTGATACACAATGTCAATTAATCCTTTCATTATCTGCTTGGCCTACTTCATTATCTACTAGAATCTCTTTGTTAAAAAATCTACCAAAATTCACATTGCAACCTCCTCAATGGAATCATTTATGGTTCCTCTACAAACCCAAGGGTAAACTTCTCCCAACTAATAAAATTAATTGGAAATATGGTGGACTTGTATGGCAATAAGGATTTTCCATGATTTAGAGGGCTTATGGCTCTTACCATGGTCTATACATTGATCCAAATGGTGATATCTTAGGACAAATGAAATGACCCCTAGTTGTATATTATTAAAAAGGTATATATGACCTCATCTATTTAATTTAATGTAGGTAAATTTATTATCCTCTCTTCATTGGAACCCCAAAAGAGTTTTTGAAGTGAAATAGCTCATGCTTTTGCACCTAGTTTTGTTGTCCGGGTGAAGAGAATAACTTCAGCCATTCACACAAATTCAAAGGGATCTGGATCATTGTATTTGGTTTATTGAATACCTAACCCAATCCCCATATATTATTTCTATATATATAATATTGGGATCAACAATTGGCTCTCATCCATGACTATACATGTAATCTATGTTATTTGATTACTTTATTCTATCAAAATCTTGGTCTCAATTTTTGTGCACAAGAGTATATCTAGAGCAGATAGTAGAATAATCTTATTCTTTAAAGTCTATAATGTTTTATTTTTGTTCATCCCCTTTAATTTATATCTTTTGAGGCTAAATTTTCTCTTTCCAACCTCTTTAAATGCACTAACTACCTACGCACCAGTGGTCTTCTTCATCTTTAATATTTTGGATTTGATAGTGACCTTTTTATCTCCAAAATTTTTAATTTACCCTATAGTGTGTGTTTGATTTGACCCTATGTCACTTCATGTAGCCACTCTATTTATTTAATCCACCTATTGTGTCCTAACTCGATCTAAATCCACCTATCACTATATTTTACTTTCATGATTTGTAGAGACATAGTATGTGAAATTGGTCTATATAGATGATCTCAAACCCTAAAAAAGTAGAGAATAAATGTTTGAACAAGTATTAAAAATAATAAATTCACCATTAATGAATAAAAATTACATTTCCACTAAAGATGTTTTATTTATTAATTCTAAAAATCTCTACACATTCACTCATATAGACATAACTCAACTATCTCCTACACACCATGGTTATATCAAATCCCTTGTAGTAACCTTTGTAATCACCATTAAAATTAGTACAAGGCCCTTTAAGGTATCCCATAGGATATAAATTGAAATAAAATTCCAATTGTGTGCATGTTCAAGGTATATACTAGGAAAACCCTTGAAGGTAATACAAAACCCTTCAAGTTATCTCCTAGAAGATACCTTGAAGGGCATTATATTACCTTCAAGGCTAAATTTAAAGTATTTCCCTAGGAGATGCATTTAAAAATTGAATAATTTTACCCTTGAAGGTATTATAAGGCCCTTCAGAGTATCTCTTAGGAGATAACATGAAGGAAAATTCTAATCATGTACATGTTCAAGGTATATACTAGGAGATAATTGAAGGTCCTACAAGTCCCTTCAAGGTATCTCCTAGGAGATACTTTGAAGGAAAATTACAATTGTATGTATGTTTAATGTATCAACTAAGATAACCCTTGAAGTGAATTATAGTACCTTCAAGGGTAACTTGAAGGTATCTCTTAGGTTGTACCTTTCAAACATGCATAAGGCAACCCTTGAAGGTATTACAATGCACTTCAAGGTATTTACAAAACTCAAAACTATCATAACAAGAATTTATTCCATAAACAGTCACTGAGATCTATCAACTAGAATTTATATGACACATTATTCATTAACTAAACTTAAGGAACTCATAATAGAATGTTTAAAATTGCTATTACATATATAAAATAGCTAAGATACCATATCAATAACAAGAAATGGAAGATACCACCATTCAACATAAACTTAAAAAATAGCCTGAAGGAAGTTTTGATCTATATTTAATGTCAAAATTTATTCTCTCTAATTAAAGAGGGTGATACACTTTTTCTAGGCTTGGGATATAGTTGGCCTCATTTCTCAAGTAAAGTTGAAGTAACACTTAACATTTGATTAGAGACAAAAAAGTTACAATAAGAAAGATTCCCAACTAAGGCTTACAATAATAAGAAGGGTTGCCTACAGGGTGGTAGATATAAACGGTAGAACTTGTGCATTAGTGACTATTTTAGCTATTGTAGTTACAAATGAAATCATTGCCACTATAGCTAAAGTTATTGACATAGTGTGGGTTTTTGTTAAGGGGACCCTTAAAAATGGAATATGATTTGTATTTGGAGTAATGATTACAACTAGAAATACTAGTGGGGTGCCTATGGGTGTCATGGCCTACTTACTCACTTGAATTTGGAGGTAGAGAGTATGGATAGCTTGGAAGTTAATTTACATTGCCTTAAATTCCAATAAGGTTCTTTTAAAAACTTGAGTTCCATCAACTTTATATGTATCTTTAGTGATGCCCCAAGATCTATGTAAAGAGTTTCTACACTAATAAACTTGATTCTATAAAACTAACTAATTATTGTACTTCATCGACTGTTCTATAGATAGTGACCTCAACCTCTACTCTAAAATAGTTGGTAGCTTCACAAAGATGGTATTTAAAAATATGTCTATGTACCAAATCTCTCTATGGAGTGACTACATTATTGATCCTTATTTGTCCCAAAATATCCATATCTTGCTTATCCTAATTGATCAAATCTAGGACCAAAGACTTCATGTCTTGGTGTCATTCAAGTAAGGCATGTCTCATGTTAGCTATTTAGTTATGTAGCTAGGAAACATTAGGGGATGATATCAGATTCAAATGGGAATAGGATTTGTTCCTAGATACTCCTCTAAAAAAATGTAATTTAGCCTCCATTTTCCTCATCTTCTATGCCTCTATATATACATCTCCCCAATAAGGCTATGACTCCCCTTTTGTAGCTCTGATTAATTGGATGATATTATATAGTTTCCTTACTACCCCTTGTACATTATCAATGATGTCCACTGGGGATTGTATGGTTGTTCTTCCTTGTAATTCTTTGATGGATTGAACATATCCTTTGAAAATATCCTTGATCGCCCCCTTTAAAATCCATAAAGGTATCAGGGTCCTTCCATGGTAGAGAGATCACATCAGAGGGATGAAATTTTCTCCTTGTAGACATAGATAATATATCATACTCATATTCTAGTCCCACCTCCTTCCATTATACCATGAGGGTATTCATTTTGAATCTCCTCATGGTATTTATCTCCTTTTAGAAATGGAACTTGACCATTAGTTTCTCAATGATTTCTAGGTTTCCCCTACCCTCTTCTACCTATTAAAAATTTTATAGCCATTCTAATATGTTCAAGGTTATTGAATACATAGTGGCATTTTTAGGCTCTATTATATTGGAGGATCACGGCTTACCTAGAGGGAGCATGGGCTTATGGGAAGAGTGTCCTTTTTTTGGGAAAGGGAGAGTTGTATCTAGAACCAACTTGCCCTTTTCAGCTCCTTTTATATGGTCACCATGGTATTATAGATCTGAGTAGGTTGGTTTAGTTTCATACCCATTTGGGTGGATGGTTTAGTTGGGGCAATAGGCAAATTGAAAATAGAGGAAAATACTAGGATATCAAATGGAACTCATTTTATGTTTGGGGAGGGTTAGTTGTGTTGAAGTATTAGTATGTAGAGGAAGTACTAAGGAAGTTTTATAAGTACGCAGTGACTAATGAAAATGTTATCCTAATGGTAGTAGTAAGAGGCAAATTAGGGAGTGGATTAACTTAAATATCATTCAAATAATTTAAAGAATGAGAGGGAGATAAAATACTAGTTTCTACTACATTAGAAATTATAGAACTTGACGACAAATAATAGTGGGTTGAGGTACTTACATGTTATACAAAATAAAATTGAGGAACTATTATATCTATTGGCATTGTTATCTTTGGGGATGAAGGACCTAGTGATAATCTCATTGATTGTCTACTTGTGGAGGACAGGGGTCTTAAATATACCTCATTCTTTGTATCTCCCTCTTCTAGAAGTATCTCAATGGAAACTAAACTAGTCCCCAAAATCTCTGTATCCCCTGATTGGGCCTCTTATTTTTCAATCCATTAACCCTTAGGATCACTCTTAGTGGTCTCAATGATATATACTAAGAGTGATTTCTTAAATTCAACTTCCCATTCTCCTTTATTTGAGGAAAATTTCTTCAATTCATCATCACTATCCAATACCTCTAAGGGTTATATTATTCTAGGACCCTTTCTTCCCTTCAAGCATCCCCTTGATACCTGATTAAGTGCCTCTTGTATAGCTACACCTTCTGGTGATTTTGGAGGAGTCATGGGTTTCCTTTTGTATACAATAGGCTCTATAGTGTGGATATAATTTTGTGTATAGGGAAGTGAATTAGAAACTAATGAAACTAGTGTGGTATTGGGTAGACATGAGGGGAGAGTCTATGGATGTAAAATATTAGCTAAGGTGAGAAAGGAAGGAAGAGTAACTTCCTATGCTATGGTGAGTAGAGGAAAGGGAAACATACAAAAGTCTCCCCCAATCCCCACAATGGTGGTTTTTGCATGAATTGGAGGTGAAGGTGGGAGAGGAGAATTGATTAAAGAGATGAAGGAAGGAAGATGAACTTATTAAAATATGGTGAGTGGATGAAAAAATAACATAATAAAAACTCCACCACTGCCCATGGAATTTATGGTTCTTTGTGTTGTAGAGTGTGTAAAAAGGAACATTGTCATTATAGTATTTATTGTGATGGCAATGGGGGTGGAGAGGCATGAGGATATGCTTGAGGGGGTGCCTACTCTTGTGTTCCCATTTGTGAAAGGGCCCCCTTGGGAGGCTCCAAAATCTAGTGCTCCTTTTCAATATTCTTAACCTTATTTTTGGTGGTTTTAGTATTATATTGTATGTACCTAGCCACCACCATTGAAATAGTAATCTTATTCATCCTAGTGTGGACCTTTTCATCATTCAAGGATTTCATAAACACCTCATCATGCGAAGTGTGCACATTCTTATAGTCAATATTTACCTTTCCTCTAATGTTTGAAGGCGTTTCCTCATATTCTCCTTAGAGTCCCATTATATGTAGGGTGCCCACTTTAAATCATAATGGGGTTGAGTTTTTCTCATCAGCTAAAAATGTTCCCATTTGGTGTATTGAATCTTGCCAATAGTAAGGGGAGTTAGGTGCACAACTCCTTGCCTTTTATTTATTAGCTAAACATCCATGCTTTGATAACAATTTATTATCTTATAAATTTATTTGGGACTAACTTGGGTACATACATAGGGTAGACTCTAGTGCCCTCTATTCTGATTATGGTGCAGTCTAGAAGATCCGATAATCCCCCATATTGCATGTGATCTTACTAATTTTATCTGAGAACCTAGGCATATCTTTACCATAGATGGCTTGGTATACCATTAGGTAGAAGGTCTCAATAATCCTGGTCATGTTCCTTCTAAACTTGTGAATATGTAGAATTTTGAACATTTCACATATCCTACTCTTAGGGTACTCTTTGGAAGGATTTCAACGATCATTAAAATATGCATGGATTGTTATGGTTATAACATCCACCACATAATATATCATATAAAATTTATAATCTAGGGATATTTTTAGATTGGTTATTATTTTGATGATGTTGGAACTGACAATTTGCCCTATGGTAAGTATCCTTTTAGATTGGTTTTTTAGATTGGTTATTATGTTGATGATGTTAAGGATGGTGGCACTTTAAAGGATCAAACTAAGTCACTTGCCTAGGAGATTATGTATAATTCCTTTTTGTGATAATAAGGTCTAGTAGGGAATTCACACCTCGTTGGCATAAATTATTTTAGGGAAACTATAGATTCTATTTAACAAGGCTATGGAAATTCTAACTCCATGTCAGAAAAGAGTTATGGGGATAGCAGAAATAAGGACTCTAATTTCTAAAGTACTAGGGTCATGGGCCCACCCTTATATCATGGTGGCTACATTATTTACATGTGTCTAGGTATTCACTAGCATTTTTTCATATGCTATCTTAGGGGTAGGTAGATTATAGTACCTTTTCAATTCTCTACCACTAATGTGGGGCACTAGTGTGTTATTTTGGTGAAAGTGAAAGATTTTGCCATAAGTTGATGCAAGGCATTACCTTGAGTTTAACTATGGTTTTATGTAGACCTGTTATCTTGATTTATAATAGGTTATCTAGGTACTTCCATGAGAATGTAGAGATTTGGTCCTCCAGACTACAAGGTTTGATGGAAATATGACTGTAATTGGCTTTATCAATTGCATATATTGCCTTTGGATTCACTAGATTCACCTAATTGAATGTAAATATATTTTATTCATGTGAATTAATGATCTCAATGGATTTATATCCTCACTTTTATTCTTTATATTTGAATTTCACCTGATTCATGATATGGTGACACTTTGATCACATCAAACTCATGAGATGGTGACACTTTGATCACATCAAACTCATAGTATGGTGGCACTTTAAAGGATCAAACTGAGTCACTTGCCTAGGAGATTATGTGTAATGCATTTTGGTGAGTTAGTCTCTAGGTGATCAGGATGATGACATTTAGCATGAATTTGCTTGCCCACTTGCCCAAGTATTTCATATATTATGTTTAATATTTCAATCTTTGAGTAATCCAGATGGAGACACTTAGCATAATATCAAAGAGTCACTTAGCTAATGAAATTGAAATAATTTTTGAGTGTTAAAATGTCATGGCTTCATGGGTACATGCCACATGTCCCTAACTATTGAAAAATGATGTCTTAAGCTTAACATTCTAGGCACCCTTGAAGGTATTATAAGGCCCTTCAAGGTGTCACCTAGTAGTACCTTTAAATAGACATTGAAAAGCCTTGTAATATCTTTAAATAACCCTTATGCATGTTTAAAATGTATCTCTTAAGAGACACCTTCAAAATATTGGGTTTACCATAGAGGTTCAAATTACATACTTGATCCCAAAATATAAGTAGCTAATCATTTTCCATAATTTTGATCAAAACCTCCATGACTCAATATCATTTTGTATACTAATAAAATACATGGTTGAATTTTGAGTTAATTATCTATTTTTATCTACACATCTATTATGATCTTATGCATGTTTATAATGTATCTCCTAGGAGACACCTTCAAAGTAATATGAAATGAGGATTGAAATATGCAGTATATGATATTAAAGTCTATTATTTTTTTGGATTGACATAAACCATGTCATTAAAAGAAATTATACATTACCACTTTAACATTTTAGGTTTTAACATATCTCCATGCTTATGTCATGATATAAATAGAGATTTATCTCCTAGATATATGTATAAATTGGAATGATTTAATAAATAACATGATAAAAAAGTCTTCTCATGTCTTTGAAAATGTCTAGGCTAAAAAATCATACATCAGTGGCTTTCTAATGTGGAGATTATGTTTCTCTCATAAATAATTTTAGGGTCATTGGTGAAATTAGAATACACAAAGTTCAATGTCCAAATTCTAACTTTCTATAATATATAAATCTCACTTACACATGCCATAATGAGGAAATACCTATTGAATGTGTAAGTGTTAATGTGACTAAAGCTATTGATCTAACCTTATGGATTCTATTTCTTGTAGCTTTTATGGATAATTTTGGGGATTTAGTTGATATTTTTACTATATGGATCACAAGAATGATGTAAAAAATCACATATAATTTTTCTATAGAGAATGACATGGAAGAAAGAAAAAATAATTTCACTTCAATTCTACATATAAAACCAGTACAACAAGAAATACCTAGGTTGGATTCATTGGTTTTATATATCAATTATCCCATCACATTTCATAGCTAAGAAATAATTTTATTCGAGAAATGGTACATTTATTACATGGATGTCCAAATCTTGTAAATGATGAAAAAATTGCTTTTAATTATGTTGAATTTGTAGAACTAGGGGATATTTTGGTTGCATTCCTATCCCAATGTTAGGAAATGAATTAAGAAGTTACATAAGACATGTTATAAAACATTGTGAGACTTGTAGTATAGACTATTTGAAACATCTATAATTAGATGGCCTTTCAACAAGATAGTAGGCATTGAATGTAGAGTAATCAATTTACCATACATGACACCAAAGGAGAAAGAAATTGGAAATGCTCTGAAAATAGTGGATACTAAATTCATCCCTTGGATGACATTCCTAGTGAAAAGACATCCAAAAAAAATAACTTGTGCCTAAAACTACTTTGGCCAAAAAATAAATCAGCCAAACATTTCACTCAGCGAAGTGGAGTTTGATGAAAGCATAGATAGTGAGGTTACAATAGTGTATGCAAATAAATGTTGTACCAAAAAAATGTTTTTAATTAGGATTGTCATTTGAGATGATAAAATATGAAATGATAATTTTTATTGATTCTACCATAATAGATAGGAGGCAATATATCTTAGATGCCCTTTCTATTGGTTTTTTTAAGAAAAATAAAAACAAAACTATGATTGATTTTCAAGGTACAAAGATCTATTTGGAATTTTGGCTTAAAACATATGGATTGAAGAGAAGTATATTTTTTGACATTCAAAATTGTCATAAAAATTGGGAACAAAATGCATTCCATGTATGGAGGTTTTTACAAAATCCACAAAAGAAGACAATGGTAGCTAATGATTTGTTGGACCAATTGGTGGATGATTATGAAGATGTTTCTCCATGACTAACATGCTAGGTAGATATAGATACTTCATGAGAAAATGTTTGACATAGTCCAACATCTTTCACTTAATAATTAATGAGGTGCCACATCAATGCACAACAAGCCGCTATAGAATATGAGCCAATATACTATCCAAAATTCAATAACATGTGGAGAAATAATTTTCATGATGTGACCATTGCCAAGTCTGATGATTTTTTAAGGTGATAAAATTTCATCTTGTTGAGTCAATAACAATTCTTTGGTCCCTCTCTAGAGACTAGGAAGATTGTATCAATGAAGAATTCATGATTTACTCAAATTAGATACTTTTTGTAAGATAAATTTATTATAAACATAAATGAATTTCAGAGTAATAAGATGAATAATTCCTCAGTGTCATTCATGACAAGGGGGAACATAAAAAAACATTTATACCAAGGAGAGTGACAAAAATCAAAATAGTTACTGACATAATAATAAAGTTGTCAATAGTAGGGATTATAACACATGGTTATGTGGAGGTGGATATGGGCATTTTTTTACCATATGTTCTTGGAGGGTATAACTTTACTATCACCTCATTAAACAAGATCTTCAAGAACATAGAAACAACAATGTTAGATACTTATGGATCTTTATGATATAAATGTGTATACTTAAAATATCCATTGTATGATTGAATTTTATCTAATAACTACTATCATAAATATAAGAAATACATAAAATAATTATAATCAATTGGTGCATATAAGAAACTTACTTCTAGGCTATACCTTCAACTAGAAAACTACTGTGGTTATAATAAGAATAGGTACTTCCTTCCATCCATAATTATATCTAAAAAATGTTGAAACTTGTATGGAACTAATATTACATTTACAAATTCACAAAATCATGTTTTTTTATACAAGTTTGTGTTGTAATATTTATCTCTCCTTGTCTAAAAAGGTGTTTTCCTCAATGTTGAGATTGGATTTGTGCCTGTAGGATATACCCATGAGAACATTTGGAAACATGTATAAATGTATAAATAGGAAAGATGTATGGAGTGTGGCATACATGATGGAAAGTTATAGGACATGTGAAAATAGAAATAAATTCATGCCATATTTTATTGAAGAATTATTAGATTTCAAAAACTATGTTAATAGTTACCAGCTAAAGGGAAGCAACAAAATAGTAGGATTTAAAAAATCTCAATAATTTATTCTACACATGGAGAAAGATCAACCCATTATACATTACAAAAACTCTATGAGATATAAATTGGTCCCCCATGATTACATTATGGGAAAAAAAGAAAATGGTGAGCCAAACATTCCAAAAGGTAATTTGACAAAAATACTTTTCAAAGACATGGAAAATAGAGAAAATTCATAATATTTAATTGTTGCAAAAGTCTCATATATAAGTATAAAATATAGTGAAAAAGAAATTAAATATAACTTGATTAAGGATGTACAATAATTCAATGAATTTGGTTTAACCAGAAATAGTAAGTCGAGGTATCTAACACATTACTTCCAAAACATTTGTGACATAATGAAAGAAGACATGTTACCTTATTAAGTTGA
Source organism: Torreya grandis (assembly GCA_037957365.1). Classification (NCBI taxonomy): domain Eukaryota; kingdom Viridiplantae; phylum Streptophyta; class Pinopsida; order Cupressales; family Taxaceae; genus Torreya; species Torreya grandis. Next base: position 1,159,055 of record JARHVA010004390.1, read on the forward strand.
ATGTATAGGATATTTTTGTCCTAAAACCCACCACAACATACTTATTCATAGATATCTTTTAAAAATGGTTCATGATAATATCCTTGATTTTGTAGTGGAATCTATAGATACATATGTTGGTCTAAGAAGTTAAAGAATAAAAATCATTTGATCTAGCTCAAGATGTGAAAAATGGAGATGTGTTATTTGTCAGAACTAATGATTATATAGTATTAAATTACACAATATGGGTTTTTAGATCTAAAATAAATATCGAGATACTACAAATAAATAGAGATATATAATGAAGGGTCAAAATAGCTTGGTTCATCCTAGTTCATGCATAGAAAAAAGATACAGAAGAAACATAAATTTATTCAAGCTATTTAGATAATAAATGGAATCCAAACCCAACTAACACATCTTTACCATCCATACTCATAGATACTATCATCTACACTTATAAACCAAATACAAATAGGAGAGGTCATACACTTATTCTCACTAATGTTTTGAAACGCATTGTAATAGACTATTTGAATGCATCATTGCACAAGGTATTTCAAAAATAGTGATAAATTATTGGGAACTAATTTTTTCTTTCTTGACATTGGTAAATTTGAAATGGTGTTTCCTTAATTTTGAAATGAGAAATATGAACGGTTTTTTTCAAAATTTAGTAATTTTTTTGGGAATGTATAATAAAAAATTGTTTTATTTATTTATATTTATTTTAAGTGGCACTTCATAATTTAGGTCTTGGAAAATACACTTCAACATTTGCATTTTATATTTTATAATATGATAATTCAATATTTTGGTAATTGTGCATCTATTTAATGGCATTTGAATATTGAAACATCCGCTTCACATTTTTGTGTTTCAAAATGGTATTTGGATTTTTCATATTCCAAATATTAAGATCACATTTCATGAATCAAAAAAACCTCTTTGACTTTTCAAATAT
>JARHVA010004390.1:1165000-1177500 GCA_037957365.1 Torreya grandis
ATCACTTATATTTTGTTGCCGTCTTATCCTATAATAATAATCACATAATATTTACCAAAATTGTGTGATTCATTTTAATATTTTACAGTTGGTCATTTAACAACTTCTAGATCCTCATATTACACTTGTAAAATCTCACTAAGTCTAGAAAAATCTTGCATGCTTTCTTGATAAGGTATATCTAAAAGTCATTAAAGGTTTTATAAGTCCCAATACCTAATTAGGATTGTAACCCCTGATTAGGTCTTTAGGGTCATTTTTCTCATTTATTAATTTTAATTAGGTTTTTCATTATTGATTTAGTCTAGATTTGAAATACATAAGGCTCATAGACCTAATCAGGATTCCAAAGCTTGATTAGGTCTAGGGTTGTTATTTGCTCATTTCCTTTGTTAATTGGGTTGGGATTAGCAATTAGTTATATTGGATCAAGTATATATTTGGTGTAGTTGTAGTATAGTTTTGTAACCATAATTAAGTTGTCGGGTAATAGACAAGAGGAACGTAGTGTTGGTTGGGATAATTTTGCCAATTAGAATGATAAGATTTTCAAGGTTTTGAGGGCCAAAAGTCTTGTTAGGATTAATATTCCACTTATGTAGTGTTAATCAAGTGTGTATCCCTAATTAGTTTTGGAACCATCCCCTAAGGGCTTCTCTTTCCAAAGAGGAACCAAGACTTGATTGGGTACATGGGATTCCAACATTCAAATGATTGGTATGCTATAGGATTTTTAACTAGTGGAAATATGGTACCTTTACTTTAAATCCACATAGTGTAAACTAAGTTTCTATACCTTGGTTAGGTATTGGACCCTAATTCAATTTTTTACACCAATATAAAACAATGAAACATACTTCTATTTGGACTACAAAATGCCAATTAGGTCTTGTAGGATATAAAGTGTGGTATTTAATTCTATTATGGAGTTTAAATCCCAATTGGAACTAGGATATTTTAATTTTGAAAATTTGTAAATTTTAAAAATATTATCAAGCTAAAAAATTCCAATTAGGTCTATGGGGCATATTTTCTTAGCCATGGTCAGTTTTTTCACAATAACATTTGATCATCTATTTTTCAAATCATTTGCACCACTATAAAGTTGAATCCAACATGGATTTTTTGGCAACCAAAATTTCAAGCAATTTGGCTTCATTAAAAATATTATGTCAACTTAGTTTTATGATTTCATGAAGCCCAATAGGTTTACTAAGTGCCTTCTTAGACCCCTTGGTAGTTTTTTGACCATAACATTATTCCTGTAAACCCATTTTTGAAACCATTAGAGTTGGAAATATTAATATAACATAGACATCATGATTCCTAAAATTTCATTAAATTTCTTCCATGCAATTATATTTTAATATTTTAGCTTTACAAGTTGCCTATGGAGGTTTTAATTCAAAAATTAACTTGCTTTTTTTAATCTTGTTGCAGGTTTAAATGGAACAAAGAGGTAAAATGGAAGGATTATAAAAGTGAAGGATAAATTTGGGTGGGAATGAATTAAATGAAAAATTATAATGTAATATAAGTATCCAAACCCCATTCATTGTAAGGGTTGGGTTTTTATTGATAAAAAACACTTAGACCCAATCACTTATTTTTTGGTTTATCGTATCCCTCTTTTATAACGCTAACATTATGTTATAATATTTTTGGTGGATTGATCATTACTAATTATAATATTTATTTTAAAAATGTATATTATAATTATAATAAGACAGTGAAATTTTACTTACAACCTGCACATTCAAATGGTGATTACGGCCTTCTTTTCATCATCTATTTCCCATTGAAGCTTACATCATTTATATTTGTGATTGTATATTTTATTATCAAACCAAAGACTAATTTATGTGTTCATATGGCTATGAAATATATTTTTATCCTTATTACTATAGTATTTATCTCTTTCCCCCTTTCCTTTTTCTTTTTTAATCAAATATATTAAACTAGGGTTTCATTGGATAACAATTTGTTTATACATGTTTATCTCAATTTTTTATTCTATTGCATTTCCATATTGATAGGGAGTTATTGAATGTATTTATAATGTAATTGAATGAAAACCTAAAATTATTATTTTTAAATGTATTTCCCTCAAAACCTAATTTTATACTTTGAAAAATGTATGAAAGCACTTCCTCATTTTTATTTTTTCATTGAAACCCATTTAAACTATGCTCAAATCCATATTTATCATAATTTGTTAAGGATTAGAAAAAATTTAAAATTAGGTTTGAAATTTAAGCTAGTAGGCCTCTTGATTGGTACTTTCATAACACATAACAAAGTGAAGATCAGTGCACCATTACCTAATAGATATAGACCTTGGGAAGACCTATATTATGGAACTCCTTTCATGGGAGTCTTAATGGTATTCATTGTCTTGATAGCCTAATGTTAGAGAGCCATGCCAAATGACATGTAAATAGTATTAATAGGTCTTATAAGTTACACATAACTAAAAATGTATTTTCACAAAAATGTAATCTTTCCAAAAAGAGATTTAAACTCTTTCTTCTAATTTGAAATAGGAATTTTAAAAATAGTGCTAGTTATATCATGGTAAAAAGATATAAATTATTTAGTGATGATGTGGACTAATAACTTACATTAATTTAAATTAAATATATTATATTTTATATTCAATTAAATACTATACTTTCACATTTTTCATATACCATTCAAAAATGATGAACATGTTTGGACCTATGTTTTGGAAAAAAGATTGATATAATCCATGTAATTAACTATGTATTTATAACTAAGTCCTATAAGGCAAAACCATTTTTTGCTAGATTGTTTCACTATAATTCAAAAAATTAAAGTGAACTATTTTGTAATCAAACATTTCACATTTTCTATTAAAAGTAAATTTTATCTTATCTTACCTATAAATCAAGACATAGTGGTGGCTCGAGAAACCATCCAAGAAAAAATTCATCTCTTAACAGCTCACCATAAGGATAACCTAATATAATTATAGAAAAGGATAATTATGTTTGTTAAGTTACCTATTCAATTTTTTAAAATCAACACAAAATCCTAATATCACCATTATTTTTACAAACATGCACCACATAAGAAACTTTTGTGTAATATTTGATTGAGAATATTATCTTTGCAGAGTATACATACCCTAATTTGGTCAAGCAACCACAAGTACTATGTATTTTGTTGTTATTTCATGGTAAGGTCTTAGTGATGAATGTGAGTCTTGTTAGCATGGTCATTTTTTATATTTCAATCTCTCTTATGAATTTTTTCCCCTATTTTCTACACTCCCAAGGGTCTTATGTTATCCCATCCAAATCATAGGGGGCCTGGCTTGTCTTGCATTATCTTCACCTAGTTTTATGTTCCCAAGACACTAACACAATCTTAGACACTAATGTAGTGTGCTAGCATCCAAGTTTAATTTTATTGTCCAAAAATCACTTTTTCATTATGTTTTGGGTCCTAACAATTCTTAGATCCTTCTCTAATGATTATATCCTTGTTTTACATCTTGTTGGCTAGTGAATATGGATATCACATTCAAATCAAACTTATTTATATATAAAGAGCCTCACAAGAAATTTTTCATCTAATACTTACAACTTTTTCACATAATTATATAAATTCATCAATAACATAGCTCAAAATACTACATATTACTCATCAAATCATGCCTAGATCTACATGATTGATCAAATAAGGGCCTAAGTGAAATTCATTATATCATACCATGTATGTTGATTATGCACATTCCCTAAGGGATAAATACATGAAATCTAAGACCCATATCATTAGGGTTAATTTATTCAATATTTAGGACAACATGATATCTATATCACATGATTGTAACATCCCATAAACTAGTTTTTTGCATCCTTTTGAATTTGATCTTATTTTTATTTCATGTGTGTAGATGTTAATTAGGTTTTAGAAGAGATTTAAAATATAGTGACATAAATGAATTATCATAATCTTAAAACTTTCCTATAGGTCCTTAAAAACCTCTTGCACCATCCATATAAGTCTCAAGTAGTTTTTCCATATAAGGACAATATCATAGTACCTTGGACACTAGCATAGTGTGCTACTATCCTCCTAACTATAATAATATCCAAAGGTATTTTTCAAAACTATTTTCATAAAAAAATGACTCTTTATTTAAATCCAATCCTATCCTAACCTTCCTAACATCTTATATCGCCTATTTCACTCTACATAAGTCAATTTTCTTATTATGCAAACATATCGAGTAAATTAGTTCCATATATCTATTTATAATATTTATATAAATTTACCATTTATACCTAACCTATTTAAAAACATAAGATTTACATATCTAATTCATAAAAAATAAAAAAAATTGGTTAACCCAACTAGCTGCTAATATTGATTTAAAACCCTAATTCCATCCTAAGGTTTACCTTCTCCATCTTTGTGTAATAAATTAGGTTTTATAAAATTATGATTTTTTTCCTTATTTTTGAACAATATAATAGATCAAAATAATTAATCTAATAGGATTTAATTAATTTAATAAAATTTAAATTTTTCATACAAAACCCTTGAAATCCCTAGATATACAAACTAGGTCCCTATACATCCAAATATTAGAGCTTAAGGTTTCAAATGAAATCATGATTTTTATTTACATTTGGATTAATATTTAGAATATTTTCAATTATACCTATGTTATATAAAATTATATGAATTGTGTAATTTTTATTCATTATTTAGATTCTCTTTTCTAGCATGTTTAAAATGACATCCAAGAAGTCTCTTGCCCCTCTCTCAATTGATGAATTTATAGCCTTTCCTCATAATTATAATAATGAATGGATAAATTTTCAACATTGCATATTATCACATGATAATTTTTTCATTTATAATGATTATAATTATTTATTTAATGATGTATATGATAATTACTAGGAGAATGAAAGTAAAAGTGTCGACGAGGATAAATTGGGTACATCTTCTCTTTTCTCTCTCCTCCTACTTATCAAAATCAAATTAATAATATAAGTGAATTAAATGAAAATTAATTTTCCATGGTTCAATCAATATAGAAAATAAAAATGAATCTTATTTACCCTTCTCAATTCAATTTTAGAAAGCATATACAAATGATATTGCACCTTTTACCAATGCACAAACTAAAGTGGATGAGATTACTTTATCACCTTATTTTAAATTTTAAGCACAAATAATGATTTTATATAAAATATAGAAAATTTAAATATATTTAACTATTATCCTACATGTCAAAATATGCAAAATGAAAATATGATTACTACTATTTCTTCTCTTGACTCCAAGATATAAAATAATGATCATACATGCATTTCACTCATAGATAGTGAATACATGCATGAAATTACACCTACACATGACGATATATTTCATAGTAATATAAATTTAAAATATTATTCTAATCTCTTTCATAGTGAGAATGTGAATAATAATTCTTCTACTATTACATCTATGAGTGAATTAAACTTAGATTATGATGAAACTTGGAATAATGATGATTAATATGATTTTGGTGAAGAAGACATTGAGTTTAGTCCTTCTAATTCTATCCCTCCTTCACCCATATCTCATGTTAAAATTGATTGCTTATCAAATTTTATTTTAAATTAGAAAATGTTTTTAGATAAACAAAAGTGAATATATACTTATGTTCATAATTTATACAATTTACATTTTCATGATCATAATATATCTTCTAGTCTATTAACATGTGTTCTTTAAAAATTAAAAAAATAAGAAATACCAATGAATCTCACTCATTCCCTCTCCCCCCACACTACATTAGAGCCCATATCTCATCTAAAATTCCATGAAGGTGATAGCCAATTTCCATCTCACAAGGTCTAAGCTATCACACATCCAAATTTTATGAAGTGTAAAAAAAATATCTCTAAAAAGGATCCTTGATTTAGTGTAACAATGGCTAAAATTAATAATAAGATTCATGAATTAAATTAAACTCTTGATGATGTTAATATACGTTCACAAGAGTTAATATCTTTGATGAATTCTGTGAGTTATTAACAATAACAAGTACACCAACTCACTTTTGAAAGTAATTCATACCACTATTGGAGATTGATTATAATGCCATCCATGTCAATCCTATCCCACACAAAATTTTCACTACAAAGTTACCAAACCAATTTTTGATACCAATATTACCAAAGTTAAATGGACATGGAGATATATATGTGCACATCAAAGTTTAAAAAAAGGCCATGATACATGTCCCTCATAATTTGGTCCTCTTACACATATTTACACATGTGAACTAGGAATTCAATAGGGGATACTGGTATTGTGTTAGTAAGATAAAATCAAATCTAATTAAACACACTAATGATTAACACCTCTAGCGTAAACATTAAGGAGAGAATATATAACAAGAATGCATATGAAACACAACTAAAACATAAAATAAACCTTCTTATACCTTCCTTGGAGATAAAAATGGCATATATAAATGGGTTTCATAGATTTTTCATCATGGAGTCTTCATTAGTGGAGCTTTGTTGGTTTCACCTTTCCATAACACCTTGGTTTAGATGATTGGCTCATGAATTTAGCATGGTAACATTACATGCAAGGATTATTTGCATATATTTGTGAATTATAACATTACACCAAGTAACCTTTAACATCAATGGTTATGGACTTGTATTTATAACCTCAATAATTAACTTTCACCCAAGGTGAGTTAAGGTTGAGTTAAGACTAAATCTAGTTGAGTTAAAAGTTTTCATGTAATTATGACTTTCAATTACTAGTCATAGTTCTCAAATTAGATATTTCTATATATTTTGAGATATTTTGACAACTCATAAAGGTAATGATGAAAGGTTTGATTTTTTGATTTTTTGAAATCCCATATTTAAATATTCATTAACTATAAATGGATAATTTAACTAAGCATTTAATCTTGTTTAATTATTTTATTCATTTTGATTAGCCATTTTGCTCTTTTAAGATTTGATTAAGTGCCCCACTTAATGGGTCCATAGGCCAAATTGACATTTATTATGTTGCAATGGGATTGGGGGTCAATCCATGAGATTTTATTATTGAATATGCATTACTATCCCAAATATAGATGCCTCAACACAATTATGAGCATTGATGAATGATGTACGACCAAAATTGGGATTTTCAGCAATTCCTAAGATTAATTTTCAATGGCTAGTAAGAACTAGTCTGAAGTTTGGTTAGAATCCAATTGTGGCTAAAATTGGGTGTCTATAGTTTGCCCTTATTTTGGAAGATGTTGTAAGTTATATGCATAGTAACATCTTCTTAAAAAATGAAAAATTCATGAATACGAAAGAATATAATGATTACATAATAACCTCTAAACAAAATTTGGGGAGCCTATAATGATGTCCCTTTGAGGGAGTGGATGATACATATGATTCATAGATGGTCCTTCAAAAATAATTAAGAATAAGGATGAGATTAACCCATGGGTGAGATTAATCCTATCGAGAGAATGATTGAATGCATTTATTTAAAAAGTATTATTTTTTTGAAATGTAGCTATAATTAGTAACAAAGGTTGAGACACTTATTTTACCAAAGGTGATTATAGTCAATGGCATAGGCACATACCCTAGCAGGGTAGAAGAGTTGAAATAATGATTCACCCAGAGGTGGTTATAATCATTAAAATGACTTGGATTGATTAATGATTTTTGGTTGTGCCCTAATACGGAATACTAACAAACATAATTCAAGGATATAACCTATTACATAGAATAAAGATAAGTGAGAGGAAACATAGATGAAATGTTCAAATGACTAAAGAAGCCACAAATAACTAGGAACATAAGGTGATGAAAGAGATGTTTGGAAGAATAAAGGTGGTTGACATGACCTAGGATACGTCATGTATTCAAATGCACCTACATAGTCTAAATAGACCTCAAGCTAATGTATTTCACCCAAATTCAAGAGAAAAGGGAATGAGGAATAATATAGAAGAATAAGAATTGATCAATGTGAATGATTTAGTTATACCTACTAATGAGGAGATGATCATCATTATTAGCATTCATAAAACTAGAATGGTCAATGGGTTGATTTGATCAAGGAGGATCGGAGGATTTACCAAGATTACCAAGGAAAAGTTTATACACCTTTATTTTTATAATATTTCCCAAGATGATTTTTTATATAACACATGATGGTATGCACCATGATATAAAACACCATGATCACATAGTTGAAATATGCATAAGGACATACACCTAATCCACTTAATATTTAAAAATAATGCAATAATGATAAAAACCATGATGATAATGTTGACATATGAATATGGATGGACTGTAGAATAATCTATAAAGAATCACCTAATAAATGCATATTTACTGATTCAACGTAGAAAAATAAAAGTAAACAAACAAACACATGAAAATATTGAAAGTACAAACAATAGAAAACATCATGTTATCCACCATGTCAATATATATGCATGAAGGCTTGATGGGATGATAAATAGGCGGTGCCCCCAAGCAAGGATACATGCAAAGGTAAGGTAACACACCTAATGTAAGTGGAATGTAATAGAACTAACAATAGATTTTCCCTATTAGGGTGGATCGAGGATGACTGACTAGTTTTAAACAAGACAAATGTTTCTAGATTTTGAGGCTTTATATCTCTCTAGGAAATGGTAAGTCAATTTTATAATTTTTAGGATTTTAAACTATTTTTGAATGGTTTTTCTCTTTTGTATCCATCTAAAATTGAATGAGAATTACAAGATAGAAGATGTCCAACTCAAAAAATAATGAGAACATTCAAACTTGAAATTTATCTTAAATGGTAAGAGCATGGAAAAGGGGTAATAATAATGACCTCAATGAGAATTGAGAACTACATAAATAATCCCAAAAGGACATCAAGTCATGGTATTTCTACCCACATAAAAGGTAGTGAGATCTGACTAGGTAACACTAAGTTTGCAAATTTAGGCAAAAGAAAAGGTAAATATTAATAGTGAGGCTGAGGTGATGTGGTAATGCATGGTAAGGTTTTATTCCTAATTTGACCATATGTAGTTATAATTAGGAAATAATGCCATAGGTTAGTGATACAAAACTGATCCATAGGTGGTTATAATTAGTAAAACAAGGTGAAATATTGATTTACCCAAAGGTAGTTATAAAAAGTAAAACTAGTCAAGCATAAATGAAATATGTAATTACCAGATCTAGTATCATACTACTTTCATATACTACCATATGAAAACAAAATTATAAAAATACTAAAATTGGATTGGAATCCCTTAGTAAAAGGTGCTAGAAGAACCAATGGAACCAAGATCAAAAGGGTTAGTTAGGTCATTTAAAAACAAGTTTGGTCAATAGTGATGGTACAGGAGGTCAGTATGTAGTATGACATAAATAAGATGATAGGAGGGAAATTGGATATAAAGGTAATAGGGTTGCCTCCAAGTGATAAGGTAAATGGTAGGATATGAAATAATGGCAAGGGCAAGGCAATGTAAATGGAAAATGAAAATGGCAAGGCAAAGGTATAGTTTTGTTACTCCCTTTGATGGGGATGTGCACATATTGATCAATATATGACATAATTAGAATAGTTGATTATGTAAATTAATATCCCACACCTATTTTAGATAGCAACTCTTTCACTAATATATTGTAGATTTGGACTCCAATAATGTTTTTGTGATCTTCATTACTCTTTAAATCTATTTCCTCTAAACTTTGAGACAAGATATACTCATAGCCTCTATAAAGGAAAGTACATCTAGGTATGGTAAACATGGATAAATATTGGATTATAGGTCTGATTTGGCAATGGAGAGATGGAATGTATAATAGTTGGGAAATAAATCAATATTGATATTCCTAGGTACAAACAATGCTTCTAATTCTAGATTTGACATAATTTTGGTTATGGTAGGGCTGAAGAGTTTTGAATATGCTCTCGATAGGACCATAATATATTTTTTTTGTTTGAGCCTAAGAGTATATGCTATATTATTATGCTGTAGATGGGAAAATATATTGATATTATCTTTAATAATTTCTTCATCAAATAGAGAAGAACTATTATGCTTAGCTATTGGTGCCTCAAAGAGATTTTAACCAATAAAGTTGTCTTAATTGTCACATAAAATTGCTAAGAAGGTTTCAATGAAGAATATTAATATTTGACTTTGATTGTCTTCTATCCCCTCAAACAAGGTTTCACTAGAATATGTTTGTTGATGAATGTAAGTGTATCATAGGTGGTTCTAAGTGTTTAAGAAACACTACTCATTTTTTTATTTAAATAAATCAATGCATGATTTTTAGGTTATGATAATCCTATTATATGCGGTGGAATAGTGACATATTAAGTGAACTATTTCACAATATTTATAAAGTTTGGTTATTGGGAGGAACTTTGGTATCCATGGATTTATGTGTATCATAGGTGGTTTTGAGTGTTTAAGGAACACTACTCATTTTTTGATTTAGATAACCCAATCTATGAGTTTTAGGTTATGATAATATTATTGTCTATGGTGGAATAGAGATAGAAAAAAAGAACTATCTCATAACATTTATATAAAAAATTGTTGGGAGAAATTGTGGCATGCTAGTTGATATTTATGGAAATGAAAGCAATTTTTTCTAAGTAAAGTGAATTATGTTAAAATATTTAAACCTAATATATAAGCTAAGATGAATATTCACAATGAAACTAATTTAAAGTGAAATTATCAAATAAAAGGCAACAATAAAGGTAGGGTAGAGAGGAGATATATTCATGTTACTTAGCTTTAACACATGTATTATGACAAAGTTCAAATATCATCTAAATATGCACTTCAAACCAATGTATAGCATGAAATATCATGACCCTAAATTCTACTACACATTAGGTAAGCATAAAAGGAAATTAAATAATGTAAATAAGAACTTAGTTCACTTTGAATATTTAACCTTGTAAGTAAACATCATAAGCACATTCACATGAAAGGTAAATATAATGAAATGAATTTGAGAACCTTCATCCAACCTAGGATTATCACAATTTAAAAAATTTGCATTTAAAAGAGTGGACAACAAGAATAAATAAGAAACATTCAAATATGAATTACAAACTAGACAACTCAGAGAGAATCCATTATATAATTCATAAAAACATATGAGATAGACTTTTTATAATTAAATATTTTCATTAAATTACTCCAAAATTAATAAAAAATTCTTGCTCAAAAAATCCACCATTTTTCTCTCTCATCATCATAGATTCTAGATTGATGTTGTTTTTTTTCAATCTCCCAATAACCTTAGATAATGAATATGTTTTTGTGTACATGGGTTCAAAAGGACCAGGATGGTGCTCATAAGGCACATTCACCATCCATTTTGCTTTCAAGTGATCTTTAACTCTCCCATATAGGTCTTGCTATCTTAGTTCATCAATTTGTAAATTGATATATGTTCTATGTTTAAAAATAGTCTCCATATTATCCCATTGTGTAAAGATAGTCCTACCAATGGCTATGGGGAGGTGTAAAGTAGTCCCTTCCTTTTTTTCTTGTAAAGACCATTTATTCCATTACATATTTGATAAGCTACTTCTTGCTCTGCTAGTTTGATTTACTACATGGATAGTTAGTTTGAGTGGGGTACATTATGTCCCTTCAATCCTAACGATATTATAATTTAGATATAACCATATGTACCACTAATATTCTTTATTATGGGGTTTACCCTTATCATTAGGATCACTGTGATGGCCTCATTAAGGGCTAGTTAAACATAGTCACATATGAATTGAATTTGAACCCATACTTAAATATGTGCAACTTGAAGTAGTATTAAGAAATATTTTGTGTCCTATTAGGTGATCATTCATTAAGGTTGGGAGTTTTTTTGTAGCAAGAAGGGAATACAGAAGGTATTCCATCATGTAAAACTAATCCCTAGTCTTATTTTTAATTGTAAAAATTTATCTACTCCAAAAGATGTTGATCACCTCACCTAGAGGAGGGGTGATCTATTTCTCAAATATGAAATAGACTAAAGGGATCCAAATTTTATCTACATATGTAGTGGTTAGATTCCCACACAACTTATTCATCATTATCATGATCATTATAATCCCTAGTCTAAATTTGATAATGGGGATGTTGTTATTGAAATCAAAAAATACTTGATTCCTAGAATATAGCCATAGGACAAAGATGCTTTTTCAAATCATTCTCTTTAGACCAATTATTTATTATGGTTAGGTCTACTTGGGGTTTAGGAAATTTTTATTAGTTCTAAAAATCTATTGGATAAATGTAATAAATCTTCTAGAAGTTATGTTCATGTACAACCATGCCCTTATCTATTTTACCATCCTTAAGAATGGGTGCAATGATATCAATACAATGAATTACCTTGGGTTTTGATGTTGCATAATGTATACCTATCATCTATATGTAGATTATGTTA